>WIXG01000445.1:0-55521 GCA_009869945.1 Mesaphorura yosii | reverse complement strand
TAATTCTCGCCCTCGAGAGTTGACAACTTTTGCAGGGCAGCGTTTGCTTGATCGGCGACGTTGTTAAGTTCTCGCGTACGCTCCTCAATTGCGTTCTTCAGCCAGGCGATTTGTGCCTTCAGATCGTCTTCCCTCTGTTTGAAGAGTGCATCTTGCGCATCGCGGTTACGAGCCGCCTGGTTCTCGAATTCTTGGCGCAGTTGTTGCAGATCATTTTCCAATTTAGACTCGTACTCCTGCGATAATGAAATTCATGACAGTTGCCAAACTAGTTAAACGATCCTGTTTACCTTCTTCAGCCGCCCATCCATTTCTTGCATTTCAACGTCGCGATGAGATTTGATGTTCATGATTTCCTGTTCGTAAATCTGCTTCTTGACGGTGAAGTCTTCCTCGCGGCTGTCCATTTGATTTTGTAAATCAATCTTTTTCATGCATTCGATCTCGAGATTACGATTAAGTTCATCGATTTCACCCATCAGACGCTCGATTTCATCTTGCAGCTCCTGCCAAGTAATGTTCAGTCAGATTAAGACACTCAGTTACGACTTGAACTCATTAAGCGAAGTCTAAGAATAGATTTCAGTACCTTTCGGTCAGCCAGGAGCTTGTCCTTGTCTGAGTTTG
Source organism: Mesaphorura yosii (assembly GCA_009869945.1). Classification (NCBI taxonomy): domain Eukaryota; kingdom Metazoa; phylum Arthropoda; class Collembola; order Poduromorpha; family Tullbergiidae; genus Mesaphorura; species Mesaphorura yosii. Next base: position 54,894 of record WIXG01000445.1, on the reverse strand, counting down.
ATTTTTGTAGGGCAGTGAAAAGATTGTTAAGCTCATCTTGAGCTTGTGTCAGCTTGTCTTTCAGGGTGAAGCACTCCTTTCCCTTTTTGTCCAGCCTGCAACAAGCAAACTACGCATGACATGACGATGACAGTCATTTCGTGAGGAGTCCCGGTAGTTGGTATTTACTTGTTGTTCGCGTCCTCCAGATCTTTCTGTAGTTTGCTAGCTGCCAATTTCAATTTAGCACGTTCCTTGTCACAATCTTGCAACTGATTTCTTAGATCGGCCAGCTCAGTATTGTACGTCTCTTGAAGCAGTGTGAGAGTTGAGATTGTATTTTCTCGTTCAGTCACCAACTAAACATAGACGTAGACATAAACCATAGCACAGACAAATTAGATTACCATCTTCAATAGCAGTTCTTGTAAAAATGTCGGTCCAGCGCAAAACGTCAGTCAAACAGTTAGGTTAAGTTTGTTAATAAAGTTAGATCCTTATTTAGCTTATGAACTGAACGTCCAACAACAGCGCAAAACGCGTCCTTGAATTTCGCCTTAGGCTGATTCGCAATTGATATTTCGCGTATTTGCTCTAACTTTATTATACCGCCGTCATCTGTTCGTGCTAATAATAGCCAATGCAGTCTTATGGCCAGTATTGGGATAAAGTAATTCGTTGTGAATTGCTGGATAATGTATAATAGAGTAGAAAATTAGAATGGACCTTCATTCAATTAGACAGGCTAGGGTTAAAGTGGCGATTACTTTGTCAGCGTTACGATCAGAGTATTCGTGAGTTTTGAGTTTGTTGTGATTGTGGTCATTGTTTTCACACTTTGCTTCGAATGAATCGAAGTTTGTCGCCGCCTTTAATTAGCCACTAACCTCTTTAGCCAAAAGCGAATTCTCGTCTTCCAATGCCGACTTTCTGTCGAGTAACGATGCGAACCGATCGTTCAGCGTCCGCAATGCGTTCTTCTCGTCGATTCGTGATCTCATTGTGGGCGTCTTTGGTCGTTCTAAAATAGCGTGCAATATAATCATGCCATTAGAAATAGCAGTGGATAAAAATTGTGAAAGCAGATACCAGCGACCAGCATTTCATTGCATTGCGAGATTAGGAACGTGTGGCATGTGGAAGGATTAAATTGAGGTGCATGGTTTAAAATTATGGTGCGTGCGCTTGAGTTATTGTAAACATGAAGCTCATGAATCGTGAATCTTCTACGTCCATATGAGGAATTCATTTACAATTTATTTGTGCCTTGCGCACACCGCCTGCTAACCTAAGAGCGACTCCAATTATCAGACGCATGGTGATGATGATGACGAAACTACCAGCTTTATTTTCGAACTTTCTTATTCACATTAAACCATGGATTGTTAACTCTACCGGCCGCTGCTGCAGGCATGTACTGTACTACCTGCTGATTGCCAATGTGATGTATTTACATATCGATTTCCATCTCTATGCTAATTCGCTGCAAAATCAGCAAGCGAACACACGCACGAGCTGCGAAATGTGAAACACAAACCTAATTCGCTGATCATATTACGCTCGTACGTGCCTGTAACAGCAAAGCACGTTACGAATGCCAATTGCGAATTATAATCGAATAAAATGCGACCCACACTGCACACGCAGCGCATAAAATCGGGCCGCCGCAGCGTCTGCTGGCCTGCCTGCGTGCTCCATTTGTTTGTCCAAGTCGGAGCCAAACAATCGTTAGTGCTTGATTTAATGAGTTCGTCTGCTCAGCAATATGACAACCTACATTGTGCGTAGTTGCGTAAGCTTGAGCAGAGCCACTGCCACTTGAAACTGATGCCTAGCTATTAATATTAGTGATGGTAAAGAACGGCACATGCTGTATGCTGTCGAGTCCGCTTAATTCCGCAGCACGCTACTCTAACGCGAATGCGGTAAGTAGTCCATGCCAAACCAGCCTAGGCGCATGGCAGGCCTGGTCAGGCCACATTTTGGGGCTCAAGTTGACGCCGAGATTAAGATAAGAAGAATTGCGTAATCCGTCACGGTGCTGATTTCTTCAGCCCGGAATCTTTCCTCATTAAGATCTTAACAACATAATTACGAATTCCGGCGCAACCTTGCATTTTACATTGAATTGTCGTCTGAAATTCACTATTATGGCTTTCGAATGCCCTTCCGCGCACGAGTTTCATGTCATGTGCTCGTGTTCACGAACCGTAGAGTGGGTGGACAGTTTTACGAAGTGAAAATTGCCATTCTTGCTGCACAAGCACGAGCTGGTGTTCAGAGGATGGAACGCGGATAAACTTTTATTTTGCAGCATCGCATCGCAAACAACCTGTGGTGCGGCGTGTAAGTGAAGTACTCGCTATGCTGCCTTCATTGCTGATTTAATTCCCCTTTTGTTATTGAAATGGTATAAATAAATTAAATGCTAGTCTCATGACATGGCTTCTTCAATAAGTCAAGCAAATAGCAAACATGTGCGGTGTAGAATTCTAAATGCCTCGAGTGGAGTGGAGTACATGTAATAATAGTTCAGCCTTGAAATACATTAAGTTGAAATACACTTACTGACTTGAATGGTGTGAGTTCGCAAGAATGTAATGTAACATGGCTGGCTGTACGTGTATTATATCAAATACGGTAGCGGTAGCGAAAAAACGTGTTGGAACTGGGAAGCATCCAACAACAGCAGTGCCCTAATTGGAATTTGATGACAGTAAACATTTCAGAGATATTTCTCAAACTGATTGCGTGAAATGAATTGAACGCGTTAAATGCTTTGAATTTGAAGAGGATCTTTGCAGAATGTGGTTATGTCCTCACCAAGCGCAGGCTCTTGAATGACTCAGTGACCGAGTTCCAGAGTGACTCAAAATCTTAATTGCCTGCTCTTCTTGCCTTTGCTGGCCTTTGCTAGAATTTCATTCAACAAACGAAATGCTAAACCAGCAATGTGTTCAGACCACTGCTGATGCTGTGTAATTTCAAGTATTTTACACCCAATTCTCAAAACAATAAATACTAATCTTTACTCTGCCCTTATGCTTTTCATATGCAATGCCTGCACGCATAAAAACCACCACGCATCGAAATGAAATGTCAGGCTTAATTACAAAAGCTATTATTTCGCTTCCCTTTACGCAGCGTACCATGCAGTGTGAATGCGAGTGCAGACGATGCAATATGCACATAGCGATGGTGGGATGGGCACATAATGCACCATTACGATTATTTTATGCGTTAATTAAATTTTTGTTTATGATCTCGTGTACGAGCTAATAACGAAGATGATGCGTTGAAAGGTTATGGTGCATAAAATAATTAAAATCACTTCACCCTTGCACGTCGCAATAGTACGTAGAAACGAGACAATTCACTGTCGCTACGGTCGCATGATCTGTGAATAGTGACTGTGGCTTGGTGCCGTTTGCTGTTATTGCATTTCCCTAAACAGTCCACCAAAGCAATCATACAGGTTAGTAAAATTCACAGGTAGAAAAGCCTGGTTTGGAGAAGTGAGAAGCAAATGCATGCGTGTTTCGTGCAGAAAACTTCAGAAATAAACATGAGACAACGCAACAGCGATACGAGTAATACGTATTTAATTACCTGGTGGATGTGGAGACTCCGCACCGTGCCCACTTCTGACCCCAAGCCTTTGCTGTTGAGTGGCCATTACTCCCGTTTCAGTCCCAGTGAAGCACAAACCCTATCAACTGCCGATTAACCACCGTATCAAATCAATTCAATTTAAAATCCTTGCCTGATTTAATAATCGGCCTGTCACTTTAATCGTGCTCTACCAATTAGAGACAGACACACATGTTGTGCCTTGCCTTGCACGCGTGCCTCAATTTACGGATAATGACTTCAGCGCAGAATTAATTAGAAAGTGTCCTTGTACAAATTGGCTAGCGACGACGCGAACGCGAGCAGATGAGCCTTATGGGCTCGTTATGTCTGCCTGCCTGCTACAAAACGACGACTTGTTTCAAATTCAAAATCAAACTAAGGACTGAATAGAACAACAGCGACAAGCCAGAATTGTCGAGCTGTGGCTTGGTGCTGACAAACCCCTTTAACTAACTTACATGCATTAGCATTGCATTTAGCTCGAACTCGCTATTCATTTCTCACTTGGTTACATGAAAACTCGCATTACGTTACCTGCATCATGTAACTGAATGAGAAGTTCATTATAACCACATTTCATTGCACTGCATACAGCCTCGCAACAGCAACAGTACCAGCACAGCGAGCCACCACCTCGAGCTTTGCATCATCCCTCGCTGCTCGCTGGTTCACAATTTTGCATTCGCGAATGTGATTCAGTCTTTTTGCTATGATATTCCCATCGCTATGAGACTTGCTTGCTGGCCCAGGACATTACATCATTCTATACGTTCTAAGCACCATACGCATGTTGCAAATGCGAACAATTGAATTGAACGTGTGCGTGTGGTGATGCGCATTTTTCAGAGTACGAAGACTGAAGACAGAAGGCTGAATCTCCCAATTCAGTCTTCTATTCGCAATCGAGTTTTTGTTTACATTCTATATGAAAATGTTATTATAACTTATTAAGGGAAAACGCATTCCATTCTCCGTGAAGAACCGTAGACCGTATTTTAAATGAAACAGCAATAGGTAGGGCCAGAGGCTTGCAAACTTTCTTTACTCAGCACCTACCATTTTGTGCCACTGCACTGCTGGATTGTTATGAATGACACTGACGGTTCTATGCACTGATGAACCCGATGAGCATCTAAACAGGAACATAAAATGGTTAATCATATCTCGCGGTCACTCGTAAAGCATAAAACACATTTTCATTATGTACATTTCAATGTACGAGGTGCTAGGAAGAGAAAACAGAATATTCATTTTCAAGTTCTTAACTATGCTGTTGGCCATCATCATTTATAATCACCGCACCGTCGCAGTGATTATGATAAGGAAGAAGTGAGGAGTCAAAAGCACAAGTCAGCGTCTCTCTGTAACAACAACGATGAGCCGCGAAGCTCGTCTCGTTGTCGCCGCTGTCTGGCCGCTGGCGCAGTAACAATGTACCTCCTAGTACAAGATCAACGCAAGGCAATGTAATTCAATGCCCTGATAATGAGAATGCAAAATGTGAATGCACTCTCCTATAAAAAAAAATCGAGTTGAGAGCATTTTCTCTTGCGCGAGTAATGAAATGGTCTAGAAATGTTACTTAACTTTCAAAGATGCAAGATGACGCTGAGATGATCATTGTTGCAGAAGGAATGCAAAATATAAAAATATCGGTTAGTCTATGGGAGAGTTAAAGTGTTTTAGATAGGAGAAGGTAATCAGGGTCTAGCTTAGTAATTAAATGATAATGGAATGAAAATGACTTCTTGAAACGGGGTTGCATTCAAAAGCGTCGGTCAAAAAACTGCCTTTTTCGCAGATATTAATGTGTTGAATCAGTTCAGAGTTGTACTAGTTATCAGGAGTACTATTAAGAGTTAGAGACCACAAAATGAAACGAAGAACAGATTGTAGCTTTCATTGTTGTGAAGCTGTCCATCTTCGCATTTGTACATTTGTTCTTGTCTCGCAGAGTGCATGAACTCGGAGTGCCAAGCGAAGATGCGACTCTGTCGCGAATTCGTCCGCCATGTGTATTTAGAACTTGCACTGCACATTTTCGTGCATATTACATAACATTCATGAGCAGGTTACGGTTACAAGGTACAAGAATCACCTCGGGCAAAGTGGCAATGGGAAGTTGACGTCAACCCCCTGCTCGCTGCTCTGGACGACGCAGTTCATTCTCTCACTCAAAGTAGTAAACATAAACAGAACACTGAACTTCGCATAAGATAGATTAGAATCAGAAATTCAGAATGCAAAATGTTGATGTTAGTGTCTATGTGGCTTGGCGTAAATATGGTCAGTCAAAACAATAAAATTGAGGTACTGGTGATGGGCTGACTAAGGAAACGTAGATAAGAGCGTGTGGGCAAAAAGTACACTTTCTGATTATGACACTACGAATTTATTACATTATTTAACCTTATGAATATAATTTTCATTTTTCATTTTACATTCGCCATTTGTACTTGTATAAGAAAAAGCAAAAATTAAGTTACTTCACTAGGATGATTAGTACGAAGTGGACTCATCAATGCTTTGGGTTTCTATCCAGTTAAATCCAATTCCAGTACGTGTTGACCGAAATCTTTACGAATTATTTTTTGCGAGCTTCTTCGGTAAATATTGCGTAACGAACACAGCAATTTGTTTAATTAGAGGCAATTCGCCCATTGTATTTGTCAATTGTACTGAGAATTTAATTTCAACAGTGCCGATTTAATGAATTCATGACTGACGTCATTTTATTGTCTGTTATTCGTGTTAAATACTGATGTCAGTTTGTAATGGGGCTGGCGCTATTTGAATCGCAGTCACAGCATAGCCACAGTCCTCAAAATATGAATCAAGCATTACGTTGACTAATAGTGTCAAATTAATAATTACCATATTGTTGGAGTGGAGAGCTTAGCATATTAATTTTAACATCCGACACAATGGCTTGTTCAGGTATACCAAGGCCAGAAATTATTAATAAAAATTTGATTTATAATCACATATGACAAAGCAGGTCAAAGCATTCGTTGCAGCCATATAACTCAAAACCTTAAGCGAACAACTTTTTTTTGTACGTGTGTGTATTTGCGCCTCTTTTACAGCATTTCTGTGACATCCAATGTTGATTGAATTCACTCGATCTTAAAAGGGCATTCTCATTACGTGTCAAAGGGTCACTCAACTTGACCAACAACTCATGCTGCTGTTGCACCCATTTTGCAGTACTCTTAATTCTTAATGATATGCAGAAATATGAAAATTCAATTAAAATACGTATGAGAACTGCCCCACAGCGGACAACATTCAGTGCCAGTGCGCAGGAAAGTCCCTTCCGTTTGTAATAATTTCAAAGACCAACTTTGCAAACTAGTTCACTCCAATCCCGTTTCCTGCCCTCCTGTCGCTGTCGAAGAACTGCCATTTGTAGGCGAGTAGATTACTTTCTGTACAAAATGAACATCTGGGACAACATTCATATTTTGGTATTTATTTTTACGACCCGGCCATGGCCAATCTGGGACAGATTTTAAAGCCAAATATGAAAAACTTTAAAAGTTTTGGAACCAACATAAGCCTTAAACCATTACGCGACGCAAACCCAAAACAGAGCAGTCCAATCACAATATATATTACGAAATCGCATTCCTGAGATTATTCCCCTTCTATTGCATGAAACAATGGCCTTTGTCTTCTTCCGAAAGACGTCTGCGCCTGCAATGCGCACGAACAATTTAAATTATAAAAGTTGTGTCCTCGTAAAAGTCGTTTGCGGTCGGCTTTATTTTGTATTTCTTATTCAATAGCTTTACTTAACGAAGCACAGAGAATAAGCGTATTTTTAAAATTGAACTACTTCAATAATAACACGGTTATATTTATTGCCAATCGCAATTTCATTATACGGTGTCGTCGAAGAATGTACCAGTGTACCGTCTGCTTGTGGGGTACGTACCAAAATGTACCAGCATTCTAGCATCATAACGAAAACTCACTCATACGATTGTTAAATCAGAAATTCATGCATTCCCTTTTGGCAAAACAAAATTTCAAGACAAGTGTCGAACTCGGGCTCAGGCTCAAACTTGTGCCATTCCATCGCGATGTTAAATAGTATAACATAACACCGTTGAATTCCTCTAAAATTCAGCATTTCAACGATACAATACACCCGTATACTTATAAAGAGCACGAGTTTGGAAACAAGATGTCAAAGTTTGGGCTTTTTGGTTTAGTTACTTTCTGTGGGACACCGAGACCTGCGCTGCCACTGCACCGGACGTAGCTGGAGAGAGTAGAAGGAGCGGAAAAAATAAAGTTTAACCAAAAGTACCGTCAAGGGACGCGTTTCTCTTTTTATCGACTTCGCGAAGGAGACGACAACGGCAACGACCATGACGATGAGGATGAGAAAACTAGTTACTCGTTACTAGACTGGCCAAGGAGGCAGGCCATTATGGGAAGTACGCGTCGAAACAGAAGCCATAGTCTACTTAGAATTCGATTTCAAATATGTGAAATTTCGGCTGAGAGTGTATTAATGCAGGGCATTCAAATAGGGCGAAGAAGAAACCTCTAAAACAATCCCTCTTGAATGCAAAACTTCCTGCATTTAATTCCTATGAAATATTTTGCGTCGAGGTTCATGGAACTTGCCCCAAAAATTTGAATGCTTTTCGCCGTCGCAGATGTAAAAAATTCTCATTCTGTACGGCTTTTAAAGTGTGTTACTAAGATAAATAGTATGACCTAGCAAGCCGAACGCATTTTGAATTCGAAACCTAAGCCTCAATAAATAAACAATGTCTGGGCTAAAACCAATAATACGATTATTCCAGGTTAACTGCATACATTACGTTACGCCCTCCTGCTGAGGTTGCGGGGCGGTCAATCTGCGAAAAAAAACTTTAAGGATTCGGTAGAAAAGTTTTACGGTGTTATTCTGTTCCCGTTTCTGATCTTAGATTTACTAACCTGGAATTTTATACGCTTAATATTAGAATTCAAACACTTTACGCTTGTTTTTCTTCTACACAGCTGTCCATTCATAATGCATGACTCCGTCGTTCGTCCATTTACACCGCCACTTTATGTTGGTCGATCGCCGCACTTTGCAACGGCGGCAAGAATTCCTGGGACCTGCTCTACTACTTTGCCTTTGCCATGATCATCTTTCTTTGACTTCATGCCGTGCCATACTTCGACCAGCAGTGGCCACGGTCATACGAGATAGACTGAAAGACCGCTTGCTACCCCGAATCTGCTCAGAATTTCAAAAGAGTGCTGGTGAAGTGGCCAGAATTGTATTGAAAGCGGCAAACATCAGAGAAACTGAAGGAGAAGCAGAGTTCAAGTCAATTCAAATTCTAGTAAGCTAGAATCCATAATATTGCATTGTGCTTGTAATACATGATCTTGTAAAGAAAATTAAAGTAAAGCATAGAATAAGTGCCGCTCTGGCGTGTGACTGTGGCCATATTGCAATCGAATTTCAATCTATGAACCCAAAAAATGTACATCGTACTTATTTTTACTTCACAGAAGCCAGATCAGAAGAGGATTTAAATCTTTCCATGACTTGCCTGGACTTTTTAGGACACTGATGGTCTCAAAGTTTGAGATTCAATGTAAATTCATACACTCTACGCTGTTCTTCCTCGATTCGACCGTCTGTGTTTGTACAGTGGAGTGAATTTCGATTTTTCCAGCTGTTTGCAAACCAATCCATGCCACATTGTCCATCCGCACGAGAGTTGTGGCCTCTGCCTGTTTGAAATTCAGAGTTTTTCAAGGTGTCTTTCCATTATTGTGACCGCATTGGGCTGGTTGACGGTTTTATTCGGTGACTGATGGTATTTACACATGAGTCCATTTTACTTGCATTACATTACATCGCATTTCCCAATGCGATTTGCCATTTACGATTTTGTATTCCAATCCAAACAGTGTGTAAATGTGCATTTGAAAGTTTGAATGGATTGAATGGCCAACGATGAAAGCAGCTTAGGTTAGCACGTTGCGAAGGCTGAGTGTATGAAAAGATATTTAGCTTCTATTGAATTTGTCCGCATATTTCCATTTCAATTCGGTTGGAGGCTGTCCTGGAGCGGTGCAGTAATAGGCAAACAGCGGCGTTGTTAGTGGAATGGTCCAGTGAGATTATATTTGACATGCCAATGCGGCGCGCGGCAGGCCACTTCAATTTCCACCATTTATTTTGTTAGCGACGTATGGACCAGAACTCGGCCGGTCCGACTATTTTTCCCCTCTCAAATTCCAAACACGATCGAGCAAGCACGGAATACGGACACAAGAAATAATTTCTCCGTACTTTCTCTTCGCTGCTCTTCTGCTCACATTCGCCGTTCACGTTCTTCGTCGTTGTTGCCTTCTTTCTGAAGGCTGGAGGCACAGAATTTAAATGGATGATAATTTTCAATTACATTATCAAATGGACAAAACTACAAAACATTGTTCCACTTTACTTCGCAATGGATTGCTGTTACTGTGACTGTGACGGCTCCTATTCTTGTCGCAGCACGTGGCTCACTCACTGCGAAGTGTTCTCAGTGATTAATATTGAGTTGAAAATTCATCAAAAACATTGGAGGCCTTCTTTTTGTGTGAGCATTGCATCTGTAAGATTGTATGAATGATTCCATTGAAGTAAACTAATTATGGGCAAGAAAGGCTAGAATTTCTAAGAATTGTCCTCTGATTTGATTGAAATGCAAAGTCACCGAGGCAATTTTGTTTTCTGTAATTTAATATCGTTGATAAAGAGGTTTGTGTCGCACGCGCTCTTGATTTGATCTTTATTTGCGGGGATCAAATTAACAGAGACAATAAAAGCATGTTTGTGCTCAATGCTTGAGCAAAAGCAGAGCACACGCTCAAGGATGAGTTCAAAGTTAATTGAAAAATCAAAATCAAAAACTAATCAGCCTACCCCTGACTCTTCCTCTTCCTTTTTCGCAGTACATAGAGTTGGCGTATCGCATTACACAATTACACTATTCCTCGTGCCAGCACTTGACCATCAGAGAAACAGAATTCAGATGGTTTAAATTGTAGAACGAACAAAAGATCGACCTTTTTGCTGGCTGGGCACGGGATAATACTTTAAGCCCTTGAATTTATTAGTCCAACTACGCCAAAACTATGCCAAGTGTAGAGGGAAATGACAATAAAAGCGAGCGTGGAGAAAAGATGAAATAAAAAAAATTATTTTGAAGTGCATGTACAATAATAACATATTACGTTTACGGCGAACGCGTTCGTGTACGCACAATCACAATGAATAAAGGTCTTCTCGTACTGTAATATATCGCTTTAACTTTCTCTTGTGTCTGCACTGCACGCTCGCTCGACTGCTCCTTTCAATTCGTTTTTATTATTTCTCTCACTTTGACTCGTAGTCATGCTTGTGCTCGCGTATACGTACAACGAAAGAACAAAATAAAAACTTGAACCCGACCCTTAAAAGCAAACAAACTCAAGCGGGTGAAAGGAAGAAGGCAGAAAAAAGTCTCTTGAAAACACATAAAATTACGGGCGGTTGTGTCTGCCCTGCCTTGAGCCTTTCTCACAGTAGTGCCACTGCCACTTACTGATTATACGAATCCTAATCCGCGTTCTGTAGCGTGTTTTGTCTACTCTTAAGTACAAAATACGAGTTGGGCAGCCAAGTCTATAAAAGAGAGTTTAAAACACGACACGACGTTGGAATTTTATGTCGTCCCGTCTGTAGAAAAATCGATCTAAGGAAAGAATGAATCGTTGGAAAGTGGTTGTCTGATGACTTGCTGTATTTTTTTTAGTTTACAAGCTCAGAACTCAAGAACTTTATACCCCGACAATAATAATCAAGATATACTATTTGTAGCTTGCCTGGGTCGTAACCGTGTCCACACTTGGTTTCGGGGCACCTTTGAACTTCAATTGGGCTGTCAATCGGTAGAATTCAATGAATTCGTGCAGTTTTGTGCGTTGTAATTAGGATTTATCTTCGCCTTATACGTAATTTGTCCCTACAATGAAACCACATGCAGGAAGCATCAGCACGGCCATTCAAAAATCTGAAATTTTGCCGTGAAAGCTGGATTGACCCGTTGTCTTACTTCTTAACTACCATTAGCTTATTTTTCCATCTTCGGAACAGGCATCTGAATAAATATTTTCTTACCAAGATAAAATGGCGAAACGAAAACCCATTTGGCAGAAAATCGCAATGGCAATGGCTATTTACAATTCACAAGGAGAACCGGGTCACGCGCCACGTGATGATGTTTTTCAACAAGAAAGTGCCCTGCATTCACAGCCGCGTTCTTCCAAATGTGTGTCATTGTGTCTGCGTCCGCGTTGAAATTGGTTGCTCACGAACTGCTTACACGCTATAAAAAAAGTGAATATAAATTGGGTAATAATAATAACAGCAGTAATGGTGTTATCTTTATTGGAAGAATATTGCACCATTTAAATTTTCAACACTTTATCATGCACACCCGCACCACACCAACTTGATCAATAGCTCACGTAAGTGCGTATTAGATTGTAATCTTAAAGATGTGCTGCGTGCGCCCTTTTCTCTCGTGTGTCATTAAGTACGTATTGTACATAATCTTATTACTCACTTCGCTACTTTCGCTTGCATTGCATTGCTGAGCAGAACAACCACACGGGAGGACTTGTATACGTTCAAAGAGTTTGACGGGGTTGTTTTGGTTTGGTTTCTGAGTGTCATGTCACTCGAACTTTACAACATGAAATGATCAATGATTTTATGTTATTAGGAGGCTAGGCTCGAGAATTCCAAGTTTCCACGCATTATTCACGCATTGTCTCTTTTTTCTTTGCAGAACCCATCACACACATTGAAGGACTGAATGACAAACGCTCCGAGTTATTTATAAAAGCCGGAAGTACAATAAATTTAACATGTGTTGTGGAAGACTCGTCAAAGAATGCACCGAGACACGTCCTGTGGCAGCATAATTCAAGGGTAAGCAACAGCAAACAGGAAATTAAGTATTTATGCTTGCAGGTCGCAGTGCGAGGGTGAAGTTTGAAGACATAACGCTGAAAAGTTTTGCTCTTTCTTAATAAGCTAATGCCGGAATTAAATATTCAGGATGTCTGAATTAAGATTTACATTCCTCAGAACTCCCAAATGGAGAAAGCAGACTCGTTCATTTCGCATGGTGTAAATTTCCGTGTAAAGTTATTTTTATTATGAAAACTCATTAGAATTCCAGTCACAAACTTTTCTTGTGTATCTTTCGCTCTCTCTCGCTGACGCTCTTGTCATCTCATCTCATCGCCCTCAATGCATCTAATAAACTCGAGGCACTAACATTCTGAACATCTAGCGTGGTGGATATTTTCCGGGTTCATTCTACTTGGGGACTATTCAAAAGGATGACTCCATAAACAAAACAACACACGTTCTTTATTAGTAGCAGGGAACCAGTCAAAAATTAAAATTCAGGCTTGATTTTGAATTCCGAGCGAATTTACATTTTTCTCTGAAGCAACAAATCAGCTTCGGATTCACTGCAATGGCGAATGGCGATGGTGTGTGTTTATATTTTAGATTAAAATTAGAATTTAGAGCCCAGAGTCTAAGGCAGGGCTCGAGGCTTGTGCAACAGCCCGCTCACATGTTTTCTAATGACCTATTTTTATTTATCCAACTTTTGCATCACAAAGCGAGGCGAGGTCAGTGGAACTGTTTTCCGTTAAAATTTACTGGGCTTGAATAGAGCCTGAATTTTCTAAAGAGTTCAGGATCGGAGAGAAGCGGGATCCTCGTGTGGGTCCGCCACTTAGTGAACTTTGTCCACGTTCATGCGCTAAACGCGCGACAAAGCAAGGCACGCAACGGCGAAACTACCAAAGACAAGCACCAGTGACAAATCATGTTGGCTCTTCTCCTCCAACGCAGGCATATAACATATCAAAACAGATTTTAAAAGGATTTCAGTGTAGCATTTGTGACATGATGTCTAATCCCAATCCAACGCATTGCTCCTGCTCAAGAGGATCTCTTCTTTTAGACCTCAAGAGATCCTGGATCTGGAGCTTCTTTTGCAGGGCTTCTCGGCTTGATTTCCTGTTTTCTTACTGTCAGAAGGGCAGTGTGTTTAAACCCACGAGCGTAAGATTTAGTTTATTATCAGCACTCAGTTTCAGCTCAATGCAAAATTGACTCAATTGATCCACAACTTCTAAACTACGATGTCTAGGGCATCTAATTCCTTGCGGACGTCGACGTCTAAGTGGAGGGTAATCCCGGCGAGTTCAGGCTCTCTGGGTCTTTGCTTCCGCCTTGGTTCGACGAGAACAATGCCTCGTAGGTCGGGAGACTGGGATCGTCGTTGTACTTGGGCGGTGGCGTCGGTGTGGGAGGGAATTCCTCATGCTCTCGGCAGTGAGATCGCGGATGGAATGCCGGCGTTGAAAGCGCCAGTGTCCTTCCAATACAGCACAAGGTACACGCAACTGGGCAAGTCTCGGAATGTGTCAATGCAATGACTTGATTATTGTAACTGCCCGTCGGATGCACCCCACCTTGGGCTTGGCTGTATCGCTGCAGCAATTCGCTAGGAACAAGAATTGATCCAACAGAGATTGACCTGCAATATGCAATCTTTTATCATGCTTGGCTATTGAATGATAAGTATCGTCAGAAAAGTTACCTTAAGGCGCCAAGCCCACCAGGAGGATTGCCATTCTGAGCACTTCGTTTCTGCATGTTTCGCTCATATTGCAGATTGCACAATTTGTAGCCAAGAAATAATGTAAAGATGAATATGAGAGAAATGACCAGGATGACAGCGACAGTCACTAACGCAATTGGATGTTTGTCTACTCCGTGATCAGAATCGAGCTCCTCAGTTGAATTTGAATTCTGTGAGGTAGAAGCGGGCTTTGATGACTGCACGGGGTCAGGAAATATGTAGTATAGATCACGAGGACGGACAGAGGTGACCGTCGTGACTAGAGAATTGACTCTGATTATCGGAGGTTGTGTTGGTGTTGGGATTGGCATTGTTGATGCTGCTTGTCTCAAGAAAATGTCTTCCAGTCGGCCATTTTGAGCTGATTTTGATTTTGGGAGATTCACTTTCGTAGTAGTCGTCGATAGAATCTGAACGAGATTTGGTGATCGTCCTCCATTGTTATCAATTAACTTAGCGTCCACCCCAACAGCAGCGGCGGACAAAGCCAGAGTCCGATTCGTCAAGGTCTCAACACAAGCCAGTACGGCAAGAATAGGAATGCTCAATTGACATTGACAGCGCATACTGGCTAAAAGCTAATAATGGAACTGAGAGCACGTGGAAACTTAATAATCAGCGTGGAGCTGTCAAGAGGCACAGTTCAGGGAACGAGAACGTGACTGCAAGTGCCATGAACACCTCTAGCACAATTATATCATCCTACCTATTAATTCGTACTACCACGTTATATGCTATTTGTTATTTAATATTCATCAATATTCGCGACAATCGCATGATGTCGATTAAATTATGCTGCTCCGCATTGCGATTTCCATCATTTTTCTCTCTTTGCTAGCCAAAACTCATTTATATTTGTTAGTAATTTGCATGCGATTAAGTCAGTTGATTGACGTCAACAGCTTGGAGTTCGATTACGGAATATTATTTAATCTGTTAATATGTACAAAGGTGTAATTAATGTGGAGGCTGGTGTATCAAGTACCACGCACGAACGGTTCAGAAAATTTCCAAGCCATGGTCAGGCAGGCGTAAGGCCATATCAGCAGTCGAAGTCAACACAACACGCAACACGTCGAATGTGGCACGCTGCTACGAATTGCATTATCTTTTAGCTTGAATCAAGTTCAATCTGGGCAAGTGAAGCTTAAGCGAGCTTCGCAAAAGCTTCAGTTTATCCGTGGTAGTAGACTTCCAGCAAAATGAAAAACGCTCGCGAATTAGTAAGCCTGACCTTGGCGTTCCGAACAAAACAAAATGTTAATTTTTTCGGTTCATGTGACACTATGCTAGTATTAATAGAATGAAATTATGATTATTTTTCTTTGTAATTAAAATTATAAAACCAAAAATACAACCCGTCCTCGCCTTGACTGAATGGAATTACAGGTTAAACTTCTTTTCTTCGTTGTCGAATGTTACGCTAAAATTGTAAAAGTTCGTATAGTGTTGGCCTTTACACCATGCATCTTCGCAAAGCTACATCACACCATCACATAATCACATTAAGTACTACTCGTAAATTGTATTATTTAAGTCAGACTTCATTTAATTAGACAGCACAACGCTAGAATTTTTCGCCTGTCTATTTTATGGTCGCATTCCTGGAAAGTGGTATGGCGAGTGCCCGGTGCGATGAAATGTTTGGATCAAGTGACAAATCATGTTGGTGTTGGCGTGCTCATAGCAGGCGGGCACATAACATTAGAAAACAGATTTTAAAAGGATTTCAGTGTAGCATTTGCGACATGATGTCTAATCCAAACCCAGCTCATAGCTCAAGAGGATGGTCTTTTCTGGAGCGGATCTGGAGCTTCTTTTGTACTCACACCACGGCTTCTGCTCGACCAAGAACATTGCGAACTGCATACACTGTGATTTCTATTCAAAAATTCAGGACCTGGAAGTAGTTTGACAAATAAAAAGAAGAGTCATTGAATGAAGCAAGGAAAATGTGTGCATCGAGTGACTCTTGGGAAAATTCACCAAATGAGTGTTTCACACGTAATTTTTCTTTACTGACTTTCACTCTAGGCTGGTGGGTTTTCTTTTTCTTTGTTTCACTTTCGTCATCGGTACAGTCGCAGCTTCTTGGTGGTGTTGATCCTGGTTAGGAGGCATTAGTCTTTCTTAGTCTATCTCAGCTCTTGAGTGTGATCTCGAGAGAGTGGCAGTGATGACATCGTTTCGCCTTGTCTTCCTTTTCCCACTGAAGAAACTCCTAACTTGCCAAGAAGGGAAAGATTGGCGGGTAGCTTCAATGAATGAAATGCTGACCATGAATTCTAATGAATGGAAACGGCAACTGTTTGAACTCACGCAAGTTATCAATAACCAGCCTCATTTTGCAGTCATAGTCATTCAAATACTAGTTAGCACTGACAATACACTCACATTAGACCCAAAACATTTGCATATTCTAAATACTTTCTGATGATGATGACTGATGACAGTTCCATTACTGTTCCTCACCAGAATCCCTCGCATCGTCGCAGCAGGAGCGAACAGCGACACAAGGGACTATTGATATTGTATGACATTCGCATCCGCATTCACATTCCTATTACCATTAGGAAAGTACACATATTGCACACGAATTCACATTCCAAAATTTGTGACTCGTGGGCCTGGGCAGAAAGAAACGCAGAGAAATTCCAAAACTCTGCACAGAAGAAGCGTAAAATTCCGCGTTCGCGTACGCGCACGGCGAGCTGAAGCGTGGGCCATTTTTCAAAGATGTGAAATCTATACTAATGTACGATACGATGCGAATGTGTGCGGTGCGATGCGTATTCTGACTCCGACCGACTTTATATTTAAGTTTCTTCCAAACGCAAGACTCTAGACGAGAAAGAAGACTAACTCAAAACTGTCCGAGACTTTTTCCGGAACGTCAGACAGGCAGGATAGCGAAGCACTCCACCCCAGCCAACTTTCTACTTCATACTTCGTTCATAATGTGTGCATTGGATAAGTTTTGTATGTAACTTAATCACATCGCGCTCCTGAAAAGGCAGCCTATACTGCGACGTGGCGCTGCCAACATGTCATTTTCATTCTGTGTCTAAACTTTGTATATCTTTTTTTTCATTTTCATGCTCCCTCTTCACACACATTTTGGGCTTCATTCAAATCTTTGGCGTCCAACTTTTCTTGGAAATCTTTGCGGACTGGCCTGGGACCATTGTCAACTGAACATCATGCAAATGACAATCACGGCAACGACAATGACAACAAAACACATAACGCACGGATGAATGCGAACGAAATCCAGACGATAAATTTTGAATGGGCGCGCGGTGGAATGAATATGGTTACCGAACGAAAGGCGGACGGAGTTACTGTGAGCCGGTTACTTATTCAGAAGGCGATGAGAGCTGATTCTGGGATGTATACGTGCACGCCAGAAAATGCACATTCGGCATTCGTCAAGATTCACGTACTCGAACAAGGTAAGAGATTCTCATTCTTCAGCACCAGACGCTAAGCAGTGGGTTTGTAGTATGTAAAGCTTTGAGTGTAACATAACCTACGACCACACGCATGCATGCAACACACGTATAAGCATTAGAATGAGAAAGTATTTCTGGCTTCTTGCATCAAATATTCATCCCACAACGTGTTTCATCAGAATCCGCAATGAATGGACAGGCAAAAATGCAAGGCAAGGCCAGTCACAGAATGACTGAAATCTAATGCCCTGTCTTGATCGCAATTCCCAATAGCGGCAGTACAAAAATGTGAATATTGACCTCACATTTTTGTTGGACTCGTCTGCGTCTCCGAACTTCGTACACGCTTGGCTATGCTTCCTTTGGGAATTTCGTTCAAGTACTGCCTACCGGTGTGCATAATGCTGAGCATGTGGCTGTGGCCTCGCTTCATCAATACTCCATTAAAGACTTTGTCTTGCAGTCTACAACTTTTCCATTCCTTTTCCTGCTTCACTTCAAAGCTATTTTTGTTGTACTGAATCTCTTGAGACGATCTCACCACCGAACGTGCCAGACAGTTATACATTTATGCGAAAGGCGAATGCATGTGCTTTCTTCCTTTTTGGACTTATGGACTTTCCCTTTTAAAACTTTCGTACTTTAATTCATTCACAGAATATCTGCTGCGTGTGTGATTAAAGTCAGAATCCTACGCGATACGCCAAATTTATTCTTCTTTTGAATACTGAACACGTGTCAGAGAAACACACAATTCAATCCTTGCTCTGACCCGCCTTCAATTGAATTTCTTAACCTTATTCCTTATTTTTCTACATTCTCACGCCCCAATGATCATATGCGACTGTCCTAGATTAAGGTAGCGACAAGAGGACAGACATCAAAAGCTGTAGTTTTAATCTCTCGAGCAGTTGGCGTGCCCGCCTTATTTTCATAGCCTTTCAAAAAGGAGGCTTGAATTCTTCCATTTAAACTTGTCATGAATTTCTAACAGAATACTCCAATGCTGCCTTGTCCATTCATCCATTTGCAGTCGCAGTCGTAGAACCAGAACAATTTCATTTCATTCCATTTCACTTTTCACTCGCTTGTCTTTATTTTTCATTTTGACTTTCAAAATATTCACTGATCCGTCCATCTTCGCTTTCCCCTCCTTTGCTTTCCTACTTCTCCCGAACTGAGTAAGGAAAATAAATAGGATTTTGATATGCGGAGGGTGTAACGTGCACAAAAGGAACAAAGTCAGTCAAGTCAGTCATGGAATATGATCTTTAAACCAATATTGAAGCAGTTGATGCCTTTATGTTTATAATATAATATCCTGGATGCGATATGACACGAGACGATAGTGCTTTCGTTGTTGCTTACTCATCCTTGAATTTGATATACAACTCTTGCCAGAATGCAGCACGCGTGGTGATACATTACGATGCTACGCTACGCCATGCCAGGAAAGTTGAATACATTCAAGCCAAGTCAGGCATGCAAGCAGATGACTGCACACGCAGGAAGAAAAAGCGTCAGGAATGGAATAATAAAATGTAGGCGTGCGAGCTGTGGAAAAGGAAACCACGAGTGAGCTCGGAGGCAGAGTGCAAAATTCGCACTCGCACCGGTGTCGCGCCGGAAATTGCAAAATAATACGAGTAGTCAAATATTTCTGTAAAAATGATGCACGCGTGGATTGATGCATTGTGTGCATTTATAATGTGATAGCGTAGGCGAAATTTTGGCCTGGATTAATTATTTGACTGCACGCACGCCTCCGCGTTTTTGGAATGACAGCAATTGATTTTGTTTTGGGTTGTTTCCATTTTTATTGGAATTCCTATTTTGCAGTTTATAGAAAGCAGTGAAAAAGTGATTGGAAGCAATCACTTCAAATTTATTCTGAGTTATGAGCTTTTACTTTCTGCTTGGCAGCAACAACACAACGACAGCAGCAGCAAGTTGACACTTTGCCTGCTTTTATATTCCCATTCCTCAATTTATTATACCAACTCTCCTCTTTTATCTTGCGATGTGTTTGCCTTTCGTGGATTCCGTGACTGCGTATTAAATCAGAATCAGAAACATTTTATAATGCATTTTCCGCAACAAAACGCAGATCCGGGCTATAGCATGGGAATGCATTGTCAATTGCCAGCATTGCTTTCCTCAACAGAGACTCCCTCCACTGCGACTTTCTCTTTACAACACATCGCATCGTATGATAGTGGTAGAGCTATTTTGCGTGCGCTTTTAGGGCTGAATATTAAAAACGTGTGAAGGGGAACGAAAAATTCAACTGCAACTGTCGCTCTTGATTTTTGTCAAATCAGGCACGCAGTGACAAATCTTATGAAGGTTCGTGCCTCGTATGTATTTTCACTTGTGCGCCGTGAGTGGAAACGTAAAATGCAAACGCCTACGGGTACAGGTACGTGGCGGAATGTGCATACGACGCGAACACAAACGCGTCTTGAGGTTGACTTTGACATGTGAGTTTCCATTATTGAGTCAACGTAGTATCACAAATCTAACTTTGTAAATTCGTATACAACGGCAATCGAAAGGAATTGTCCACGGTTTCTTCCTCTCCAGAAATTAGAAAGAGAACGGGAAATTCCGTCTTTGCCATTCGATAATTTGGTCGTAGTAATTAATGAACTCGGCATGCCTGCTAGAGACTGGTGACGGTAGTGGTGACAGCTACAGCTTAAAACCGTTGAAAGCAGAAACAGAAAGGCCTTTGGCTTGACACTGGCTTAGTTAGGTTAATCAGGAGCTCTTTTCATTCACGTCCCACATCGTCGTCGCCAGTTAATAGTTAATCCATCCATAATTAATAACATGCATGGAATATGACGCGAAAAGCTTCAAGCCAAAGCGAGACCGTTGAAAACATGAGCTAAAATTGGAATTTCATCCATCATCGTGTTGGTTGTTGCAAAATTGGCCGCGACACAACCACAAATGCAAATTCAAAGACTCGGCGTTGAATAGCGTGTGCGTGTGTGTGAAGATTAGAATAGAATGAGCCGCAGCACTGCAGCAGTCCACACGCACACGCAAGTATGCATGTGCGTAGTACGTATGTGTCAATAAAAATATTTGAGCAAGTTGTGTTAGTGCGGTGTACAGAATCTAGGTCGGTCGTGTATGAATGATTAATGTAATTACTTCTCTTTTGGAATATTATAAATGAACAAGTGTGTACTGTGCAGTGCAGGAAGGAAAGACAACGACAGGCAGTTGGCATTACGGTGGCGGTTCCACCTTAAATTCCCGAACGCAAATTGTCCAAAACGGATTTTGAAAGAATCATGCACATTGTCCAATACTCAGTAGTTTTATACAAATTGTCCAAACCTTCTTTATTAAAATATTAGTGCGAGAACATTTAAAACAAAGCGAGAGTAAAATCAAATAAATCGAGCGATTCTTTCCAGGTAAGTGAATGGTTCGAGACTTTTGAAGTGCGAGTAAGTTTGTTTGAGTTTCTTGATTGTGAGGGCATACTTCCTCCTAGTGCGGTTGGAAAATTTACCTTGCTGAATGCGAGAATAAGTATTTTCAGATGTGTTCTGTACCTTTACCACTGCTAAAAGAAATCTCCACATGGAGGGTCGGTGGGAACCTAGTGGAAGTGAAGCAGCTGTTAACTGGCCAGTTGAGCCGCATTTTGAGAATACACCATGCAAGGTGTACACTTGACCGCTCTTTCTGTACAATTTTTGTCAAGACTTAAATGTTCCGTCAAGGATTCATGTTTCACATTTCGACCGAATCTGCAAAAATTGCAAATTCATTTTACAATATTGAAATGATAATCCGCATGAACAGCTCGTACCATCAAATTTTCTATTGTGGAAAATAACAGGCATCGCTTGTGGTCAGATGAATCATGTGGTATACTTTTTTCGATTTGCTTTCCAAGCTGCTAATAATTTTTCTGTCTGTCGAAGGACAAACTGCAACTTAAGGTCTCTATCAATCATCATAGCAGCTTACCAGAGGTATGGACTAATTTGCATATCGACTCTGAAAAAGGCATCCGATCAAAAAACATGCACATTGTCCAAAATTCTTTCGACAATTTAAGGTGCTACCACGGCGATGGCGATGGCAAATGAATGGAGAAAGTAAAGTAGACAATAGGTATTAATACTGCCACGAATACGTACGTTGTGCTGTGCCTTTTGCGTTTCATGTGCTTGATTCATTTGGTAATAAAATATTATAAATGAGCTAATAAACTCTATTTGACGATAGAAATCGTTTCTGCCGCTCCTCGCTCCTTGCCTGAGTATAAAAAACCAATAAAATTGCTGCCGGCATTGCAAAACTTAAAAAATTCCTCCTTGCGTTCAATTTCTTCCTCTCCTTTTATTATCTGTTTCACAATCTATGAAATATAATTTATAGTGGTACTTTCTCCAGTCTTCAACCGACCCAGGCCCGTGTGGCTCAGCGGCTCAGGAGAGGCGAGCCACTAGGAAAGAACCGTGTTAGGATCGCACTTATTATTACCGAGCCTCTCAATCGCCACACCAGGTTCCACGTTCAGTTTAGTTCAGTTCAGGTTCAGACCAGTTAATAAATATACGTAATACAAGTGCTCTGCCCTAATCTATTGCCGGTTCACGGTGCAAGGAAGCATGAATAAAACGGCCGCGTTCTTTTGCCCGAACATAAATTTTGGTCGAATAACGCTAGAAAAATATTGCCAGCGCGCAAAACGCAAACGAAAAGTCCCACTGCCCACTTTCATAAATGCAGCTCATGAATTCATAATTTGGCAAAAGCAAAAAGCCTGAGCGCTAACAGAAGGAAGTTTCAGTTCCAGCCAAGCATTATATGAAATAACTATGCAAGAAGCGGCTTCTTTGTTTGTAGTCTCATTTTCCAAGATTTCTTTAAAAATGGCAACCTGTAATTGCATACAGTTGTTTATGGAGAAGAATTACGAAAAGGCGTGCTGTGTTGCGCGGTTTCCAAATGAGAAGAGGAAGTGAGCGTGTTTACTTTAGAATTACTTCGATTCCTGGCTTGCCTTGTGAGTATTCAAGCCACATGCGTGCTATGCTGTTGCTTTTCCTGGCTTGAATTTCGCAAACCGCTTTCTTCACTGCTGCTGCTTTAATCGTTGCGTTGTTCGTTATCGTCTCACTTGCCGTCTTAAATTACAAACTGCTGCCAAGTTTCTTCACTGCATGTAAAAGTAGGCAGGTGAATGATTGACTCGAAGTTTGCACTTACACGTACCTCGTGCCTTTCGTATTTCTGGGCTTTTGCTTTTGATGCTACTGGCATTGCACGCATGATCTGCTGCTTTACCTTTCTATTACCAAGGGATGATGGAAGGTATTAACTTTCTCTCTCGATTGTCATGTCGTACTTATTGCGGTTCATGATATTTAATAACCTGGCTCTCTTTCTTTCTCGGTTCGGTTGACAGGTGAGAAACAGGCAGCCATGCAGTCAAGAAGTTCACCGTCGTCGCTGTTCCTCACTCCAACGGCAACTGTTCTATGGAGGCCAATAAATCCATTACTCATGTCTCTTGTCACTATCATCATTTTCATCTACTCGACTCAGTTCCTTTCTTCCGCAGCTTTTAATTCTTTTCGTGGAAGCGGGGACAATAATGATAATAATCGTAAAAATAGTCTGAGGCTCAGTCGTCCTCGTAGCGAAAACAATCATGAGAATAATCGTCCAAAAACTACCATAAATAATGTCACGTCTTCGTCGTCCTCCACGTCCTGCACGTACGGCCAAGGTGAGGGCCGCACGACGACGGGTGATTACGATCGTGACAACCACAACGGCCGCAGATTAAATCTGACCACACTAATCATGTCTCCTGTCTCGCCCACTTCAACCCGTCAGATTTCGTCCGCAGCACACAGCTAAAGAATATGTGGGCTGGAATAGAAACAGCTGAACTTCTGTTGCGAGAAAACAGTGGTAAAACTCTGATTTAATGTATTAGACAATGGTACTAAATTAAATATATTAGTCTAGGTAATATGACGCGTGACGGCAACTATTTTTTGTAATTAACGAATTAATTCAGTGATTCATGAGCTAGCTGGACGTGACAACTGTAATCGTAACCAATCAGTGTGCACGCTCGGCGGGCTTGCAAAGAAAACGCGAAATGTAAAACCAATTGTAAGAAATTAAAATGCTTTCTAGGTGTTTAAAGCGGATATTGATATAAAATTGTAACGATGTAAAAAGTACGAATAGGCCAATTACAACATGTATTTGAATGTGTCTACGAGTAGCCGGTTAGTTTCTCTGTGAAATGCGTAGATAGGCGAAGAGCATTTCAAGTGGCTTGGCAGTTGGTGCCGCAGCACTATTAAATTGTTACCCGTAAATTAATCTATTAGAACCTCCACGTTCTAAGTTAATATGTACCTTCTAGTTAAAAGAAACATCTTGCTGGCATATTTATGTATCCACCACAAAGAAAATATGAATTGTGCGTAATCGTATAGAAAGTAGGAGCCAGAGTTTAGTTTACGAATCTGTGTAACTGTGTAACTGTAACCGTCATTTCGAACTTCATGCCAGTGCAGATAACAAAAATTATAGCTTGTCAAGCCCGTACGTATGCCGTATGCATGTTAATTGATTTCAACGATATCCGAGAATTCCACTAATATTCAATTATTACGTGTGATGTGTGAATCAAATCCTGTAACTAGTCTCAAAAACAGTTTATTATATTAAGAGAAATGTGTGCAATAAAAGATCGTCTGAGTTTGGCTGTGTACTTCTTGGTTGTGTGGCGAGACTTTCTTGATTCACCGATCCATTCTGATCACAGGAGACAGACTAACCAATAAGCACGTGTTCCTTAACGTGTTTATTCTCTTATCGCTTTTGGCCATGAATATTTTTAAGACAGAGTTCATTATTCCAATTTTGGCGAATGCAATTTCCGGCTCCTTTTACTTTCTTCTTTTCTGTTCCTCTGTCGAAAGGAAGACGTTTAGCTTCATGAACAAATGGTAAATTATGAGTTATTCATTCGAACATATGGTTTGAAATAGTGCACGTTCTGCGTTGGTCTTTTTATCCTTTTGCCCACCAAAGCGAAATTGGTCATGCATAGCAACGTAACGCTCTCAATCAACCAAAAGTAATACAGGAAGGGCGATAATAAGAATAAATTGCACCGCAAAAATATAAGATAATGGTCGGTATGCTCAGAATAGCGGTCACCAGGATGTGAAATATGAGGTTATCGGTTGCGGAAGAATTCCAAGAATTTTGTGCTTCAAAGCAAGCTTTTTGCATATTCAGAAAAATCGAGCACGGCGATAAAACTGGGCGAAATAATGAAAGTGAGCGTAGTCAAAGGTTTCTTGCTGACGATGGAGGCTAAAATGCAACGGAAATGAAAGTCTGGAAGTTCACCTTTTGGTCTCACGTTTTGCTTTCCATATTCGCATGCATTCATAAATCGGCAGATCATTTTATAACAAGACCTGTTTATGCAATTTACTCAATCACATTTGTTAGAAAGCGGCTGACTACTCAGAGAAGTTAGAGATTCATTTGAACCCAAAATTTGACAAGCGAAGATGCTCAATAGAAAAAGAATTATGTAATAATGCAAAAATTGTAGTCTGACGAGCACTGAGGATATAAATATGAAAGAAAAGCCAGAAACTCTAATTAAATTCTCCTGCAATACTCAACAGTACATTTACTCTTGTGCTTTGGATCAGCAGTACTTTTTCTAGCAAATTTGATTTCGCTTTATTTTTATCCACCGTTCATATTCATCACGATTTTTAGATTAGATAAATGGCACAATAATGTGTGCATTGCACGTGCTAAGACAAATTCAATTGTGTAAACTGAAACTCGCTAACTCAATATCAATGCTGTGAGTGCATTTATGAATTTTTCATTACACGTCGGTGAAAATCGTACAGAGTAGGAAAAAGTAGTCTACCCGCAGTATTGTATTGCTAAGAAATTGCAGTTGTGCGGAGGCAATGCAGGTGCAACATTACTAAATTATGCACTAGATAACCGAGAAAGCTTTATGAAAACACAAAGGAGTCGGTGCCAGTGATAAATAACTGTCATGCACCACCACATTGAACGACTGGCTGTGGCGGTGACCCCAGCTGATGTGGGTTGCGTGGGTCATACTCTTGCTGAAATAGTCTTTCATAAAGGCTATTCAGAGCAGTACGAAGGAATGAAATAACATTAAACCTCGGAGAATGTACTAATCATAAAATACAAGTTTAGGGAGTATAACATTTTAATTTATGTGACCAAAATTGAAGCCACAGCCACAATATATATGCATCCACATTATGGCTATGATTATTAGACTCTCAGGCTCGACTTGGGTCGTGGACGCATGTTCTATAACTCTTTCAACTCAGTGGAGAAAGGAAGCGGCGGAAGAAAGTAGTGCAATCGCAACCAACAGAATAATATATTTTACATCTTCTCTCGGCGTTCACATATTTTGTATTATATTAGAGCAGTGGCTGTGACCACCAAATAACAGTATTTTTGTATGGTTTACATAAACTTTCGACCGAGGTTACTTTTTTACCATGCCATGCCAGCCTGTTTCCTGCCACTGTCTTCGTCTTCCTCCCAGATCTTTGCTACTAATATACGGATGAGCCCGCAGTGTGGGAGAAGGAAACTGCAATAGGTTATGGCAGGGCATCGTTCGAGTCCGCCAAATTGCACACATTGCGCAATAGCAATGGCAAAGACGGGGCAGCGCTGCCGTTGGCGTAAGCTTGCTTGGTGCCGGCAACTGTTGAAAGTAACATCATTGCATAAATGCTCCTGCTTCTCACAGCCCACGATATCTAAATGCTTGAGTACTGAGCAATGGCTTTGTATGAATGGGCAAATAGGAAAAGGAGCCAGGGCAGATGAGCGAGGCCCATAAAATTTATTGGATGACTACGGGTTAAACGTATACCGGGACGGGACCTGGAATGATTCGGGACTATTCTCTGTACTTTCTTTGTACCATTTTCAGAGCTTCTCAAGTTCACATTTGCGGGTAACTTACTTTCCCATTAGCGCAATACACATTGCGGATTTTACTGGAAGCAGCCGATAGCAGGCAAGCGGATAGAGAACGGACAACGATTAAATGAAAGAATGCAGGCAGTGTTGAAAAGGTCAAAGAACGTAGATTGATGAAACTGCCGCTTGCGCTCGAGTCCACTCGCTGTCGGCGGTCCATTTAAAAATGTGAGACACTTGACCTGAAAATGCCGTCGGTTCTCCCACATAATGCACTCCTCGCATGCCGCGGTCGTGGCTTGACTTGGTGTTGTGAAAGTCAAATGGCATGGGCAGTACAAAAGGTTAGGGCCAGACTCTTTTTAGAAACATTCGATGAAATATGGTGACAGATTCAGCATTCAACCTAGCCAGACACGGGGAAGCAGATGATACCCAGCACGTCATTTATTTACGAGACCAAATTAATTTCAATTCATGCTGGACACAACAACGTGCGTGCGTGGTGCGTACATTCAGCTCGATCTCGGCCAACAACCTGCGAGTATTTCAGGAGAGCGGCTTCCTCATCGTTATTTTCGAACGATTGATTAGTTTCGGTTATCAAAATGCAGTTCTACTGCACTCGCACTCGCCTTGCTTTTTTACTCTTGCAGACCGGACAACAGTGGAAGGAATGATTCAATAAATTTAACAACCAATTTTGTGGTTTGGTTGACGTGCATGGCTCGATTACTATTACTGCGCCCATGGTTGTCATTTTCTTTTCCAGCATCTGAATTCATGGAATTGGTCTCAGCTCGCGACTCGCAAGCAAACATTTTTTATTATTTCAATAAGCAATTGTAGAACGAGGATCAGCGCAGCATCAGCGTTTCTTCCGGATGGCTTCACTTGAGCAGTCGTAAAACGTAACAGAGGCCTAACAGAGGCGCAGCGATTCGAGGAGGAGTGTGGATTAAACCAAGACCGTGGGTTCCTTTGAGAAGGGGAACGACAAAGACGGAATCAATTCACAAACACGCGTATTCCGTATTCGTTTCCGATAATAAAATTCATATTTGTGGGTCATCCGGGTTATAAAATCACAGCTTGGTAAATTCCTTGCAAAGGAGGCCCAAAAATTTAAACTTGTGCGTTTACGAGATATTTAAATACTGATTATGAGCAGAGCCCTCATTTCACTATTCACTATCTGAAGATCAACGGAAGCTGTTTCTGCTTCTGCTCCTCATCCGATTTTGCAAAAAAAGGACAAAGCCATGGACACATTTTGCAATGACCCGGCCAGGGACAATAATGCGGTCTTAACGCCCTGCTTTCGAGAGCAAGAGGGCAAGGCAAGGCAGGGTAAGCAGGGTTTATGTTATTACGACATTATAAATGGGGAAACTCAAGCAGGGTAATAAATGGGCAACATTTATTAAGTAAATAAACATAAATATGAGTCTGTACGAGCACTGCTTTCCATGTATACGTATACATACAAATTAGTGTAGAAGTTTGCGGTCGACTTTGCATCACCATCGCACATTTACTGGCTGAGATTCTCCTTTTTATGTTTATGGCTGTTATTGATAAGCCAGACAGACACAGACATTAAAGGAATTATTATGGGCTCTGAGGACTAGGAAGACCTTTGAGTCTTTTTAATTCTGTATTTTATTAGCGAAGTAAATTATTGTGCATTTACTTTTAATCCATAACTTACGCACTAATGCATTAATGCATTATTGCAGTGCTGTGTGACGACGACTTCGCATTGCATTATAGTTTTGTTTTCTATGAATATCCATCGACCAAGGCCGCTGTGGCCGTCTTACCGAAACTGACACGCATTATCGCCAGTCGTCACGCCATCGACATCGCCTGCAGAAGAACGTCCGTCCTTTATCTTTCCATCGGGATGCTTTACTCCCACTTTTTGGCTCAGTCCATGGTTTATATTTGTGTTGTAGGTCATTCACTTCCCAAAGAGTTTGTCGTTACAATCTTGACCACTTTCTGTATATTATTATTTATGATAATGTGGACGCGAACACAAAACTTTTCTCGTGTACTTGTCCTTTGAATACAAAATATACAAGCTAGACTACTACAGCGCTGGTTGCTCTACAAGCACAAGATAAAAGGAGTCGTGCCATACCACAGCCAAAGTCAAAAGAAGAAACTTTCTCCATTTAAAACTCACCTAAATATGATAATCACATTCGTAATACAAATCATGAGGTCGTTTCTCTCTACAAAAAATTAATTCATCTTTTTAACACCATAAAGAAAGTTTTCCATTTGTTTGTTGTTCTCTCTTTGAGCCGAGCCAACTGTGCGGCGCTGCGCGGGCCGGAGTGAGTAAAATAATAACAATTTAAAATACAATAATAAACATTTGCAGAAGCTTTTCTGCTTGTCTGGACTTTTCTTGTGATGAACTTTTGCCAAAGGCTTTTCCGGGATCAAAACGCTAAAAATGGGTGGTTGCTTGCTAAGAAAGGATAAAAATTCTTTAGTTTTGAGTTTTGGCGTCGGAGCAGGAAAAGTTTGCTGAAAAATTCAGGTTCCTTTTTCTTAATTGTTAACTGCTGTCGCTGTCGCGTCATTGCGGGCTTCAGAAGTTCGACAATCTGAAATCTGAGAAGGTAGAGCTCCAAAATCAAGAAGTCGAAGCTCACGAGCTCAGAAGTTTCTTGCAGAGCTTGCAAATTGTAATCTGTCGCAAATGATGATGATCAGGAATTTGAACTTAACGACTCGTTCAAGTGTCATGTCCCAAACTTTTAGATCGCTATCAAAATTTCTAAGCGTGTGTATTTAGCAGGTAGAAACTTTATTACTGAGTCATTTCCCCTGCTATTTAGCAAGAAATTTTAAAATTTCCGAATAATAATAACCATTATCGTAAGATCGAAATAACAAGAAAAACTGCGCCTCGAATTCATTCAGTTCTGGAATTGGAATTGTGAGCTGGGCCTGGAATTCGCCTCTCGCCAACTCTGAAACTATTTTTAGGAAACAAAAGAAGAAATTACTTGGCCATTGTAAATTTTGTGATGTCAGGCACAACTAATTTGAGTAAGCCTGAGTTAACGAGCGTGCTTAAGAAGCATTGCCAGGAAATCGGAATTTAAGCGGTAAAGTTTGCATTTAGTTTCACCAATTCATTCATAACCATTGAGCAATATTGCAATGAAACCTGTAAACTGTCCTTCCCTTTATTATTACGGCAGAAACCATTCCATATTCAGCTTTATGAAACGAGGCGCGAGTCTATAAAGAGTCTGCCTGGAATCAATTTCGCAATCAAGCTTCACGCTCTACGTTTATAAGGTTTCTGCTATCATGCATTCCTGCCCGTCCGGCTATTGTCCTATCGCAAATTCCAGATAAGGTTTAATTGAGCATGATTTTAGAACAGGGAGCATATGCAGGCTTTTCCGTATCGCGCTACAGTCACCATAATTCATTCGATTTTGTCTAACCTAAGCTTTGAAGTTTTCTCTTGGTTTAGAATGAAATCTAATTATTTAACCGTCAGCTTGCCAATTGGAGCAAGAATTTCGACAGAAACCTAATAAACCAGTGATGCCAATCATGCAAGCCAGATTATATCATATCAAGTTAGCTCATATAACTCGGCCTAATTTGTTTGGTCTTCTGAGCTGATTCGCGTCAAGTCGCGATTGCAATCAAAATGAAACCGGCGCTGTTCGTCGTTCGCTTTTCACATTTCGCCTTTTATCATGCAATATAATTATTGCATTGCATTGCTCTAGTTCTTAATTTAATTAGTAATTGTAGGAAAATTCCGGTTGCGATTCTCAATTCGAGGAAATCAGTATTTCAAGTCTAATTGCACTGACAGAGTCATCAAAATTTTTGCTGTCGTGCTGTGTGAAGTATTTCAGAATTGTAGCAGACAACGCGATAAAGTAAATGTGCCCTCACTTTGAGAATAATTTAGCGTGCAGGGACCTAATACTGCTTCTACTCAGGTAAGTTGGGTTGAGTTGATAAAAGTGATTCTTTAAGTACGTACTGACTGACTGAGTTTCTCAAACAGCAAAGTGGTCCAAAATCTTCGTCGTGTCGTCTCGTACGTTACATCTGTCTTGGGATTCGCATTCGCGAAAGTAAATACGTACGCACTTCGTAAGCATCTTGCATGGTGCTCTGATGTGTGCCGAGTTCTTTGAGTTTGGGTTCTATTCTCGGTTGTCATCATGATTGATTCTTTTTCTTTCAGTTCTCATTCTTTTCTTTACCCAGCAAACTCTCGTAGGCAGTCACATACTCAGTCACATCACTTACAATCATTTTAGTTCCATACATGCTTTCCCTCATGCTCATTTTCCCTGTGCCTTCATTTATTTCGTCTCGCGTGGCTCGACGACGCGGCGCGTCTTGAGAAGTACAGATTTTCGAGTACGCTGGGGAAAGCAAGTAAAAGTACATAAGTAGATGAGATGAGATGATGAGGAGGAGGACGGGACGTTGAACGCGGAAAAAGATACGTCTTGCGTGGAGAATTCTGCACTCTTACATATTATCGCCAGTCATCTCATCATTTCTTTCTTGGTACGCACACGCCGGAGAAGCATCTCATCTTAAGTATGGTATTATTATTTGTCTTTCGCTTGTGTCCCAAACCCAACTCAAACTCATACTTTCATACTCAAACTTGTCTATAATCGGGCTGATGACTCTCCTGCTTCCTTTCTATCTCATGGCTTTCAATTCAACTTTGGCCCGTCGATGAGTCGATACTCTTACGATGATTATGACGTTGAAGTTTGAGTAAAGGCCATTCAGCGAGAGTTTGTGCTTACGCGCACGAGAGTTCTCAAAACATCCATTCAAAGTTGGAAGTTGGTGGCGAGCTCTCGAAAAGATATTTGCGAGATTATTTTTATTTCGGCTCGCTAGCTAAAAGAATTCTTGACAAATTGGGGCATGAAAACAAGGAGGAGAAATATTTGGATTCGAAAATAAATTGAAATGAGTGCCCGAGAAGCAGCGGAATTTGTAAGAAATTAATTTTTGTCACAAATAAAACTTTCGTCATTATTTTTTACTGATAGAAATTAAATAGGAAATGCGTTTTTAATACCAGTATAAATACGGGCTATAAAATGGAGTTTGCAAGGCTTTGATTTCAATTAAAATTCCACAGTGAGTCAAGTCTGTGCTTGTCATTACGCAGCTGCTGCTGCTTGACTGCTTCAGCTTGACTTGGCGTGACTGATTTATTACTCCGTTTGTCACCAGTCATTAATTTAACGTATGCTCACGTCAAATCTTGTATGTGCTGCATAATTTCGGAGACATCTTCAAGGAAGGATCGTCTCAAGTCCTTCCGTTCCACATATGTCGGATAAGGCTATATTTCAAAGCAACGCTGGGTTGAGATAAATTTAACTACAGGAAAGTGTAACCGCGCCACACTCTGTCCTCTTTTTTAGTAGGAAGCTTATATTTAATCCCATCAGCGCAGTCGTCAATGAAATGTACAGAAACATTGCACAAAACTCGAGAAAGAGCTTTAAATCAAACGGCGCAATCTCTGCTCGCTCAAAAGTTAGTTAAAAGTCTCAATTAATGAAATTGGGTCACAAAACTTAATCTGAGTCTGATCTGATTCGAATTTTTTTTATTACCAGCTGGCAGAACTGACTTCATTTGACCATTTAAAAAAGTCACTGCCTAAGACTCGTGGATGCTTTTGTCATGAAATCTTCAGGCTGCGATTCAACTAAACGAATTGTGCGGCTGGTCCATATGCTAATTTAAATTCATGGTCATACTTTATTGGCTTCCTATTTTACGCAAGTTTACGCACCAATACGCACGAATTTGAGAGAGACAAACACGGAACTGTTTGTATTCGTTCAGTGGTGAATCTTGAAATATGAATCACATTCGAAACTGCATGTTTGCTGCTTGTAAACAAGACGCAGCTGGCTGCTGCCAGCTTCGTAATTAGCCAATCTCATGCATTGGAATTAGGCCGGAATTGAAAGCATAAACACAAGCGCTACACAATTGGTATAAAACCGAGCGATACTCCTCCACAATTACTGCGAATTAATTTCCTGCTTCAAATTGGTTGTTGTTCTTTGTTAAGCTGCAAGATTTTTATTAACTGGTCTTTATTAATAATTTTGGAAGCATAAGCATTTCATTTTCATAGGATTCGCGTGCACGTGTCTCAAAATTTAGCTTCCTCTTCCAGCCGATAGCTAATATCGCTATTTACCCACTGATACATTTTATATACTGTAGTTCCACGTAAAGTTCCATCGTTCTGTATCGTTGCAGTATTTCTGGATTATCAAAATAGCTACGAGCAAAAGAATACAAAATAAGTAGGAAGTGAAGAAGAACGTCAACATAAGAACAAGAACACGAAGACGAAGTTTGGTCTTCGTGGTTTCAGCTCAGCATTGTTGTTACTCACACTTTCTTGCGAGAACGGGATTAATTTCCAGTAGAAACCACATCTAAAAGAATTCCCACAAGAAACCGGGGCGAAACGGTGGCCGGGGAAAATAAAAGCAGCACACAGCACACTTCCTTACTTGTAACTCTGACTCGGCGGCTCGGCGTACGCGTCTCACCACTTTATTTTCTCAGCTTAATTCCGTGAGATGATGATGAGTTTAACAATTTGCTTAATTAATTTCGCACTCCTCATCCTGCCCGCCGCTTTGAATTTCAATATCGTTCAAGCCGTGGAAGAAGAAACTCCGCGGGCCTTTGCTCTACACCCACGACTAGTAGAACAACAAAGGGCAGTAGAGAAAGTCGAAGACGTTGCTGCTGCTGGTGGCCGTGATAATCATGACGAGGAACCAGAATCAAGTAGAGTCCTGATACCGTCCTCACCCAGAGCGGGCAGCAATTCGCAGGCGAGTGAGGGAGAGGGACCGCCCCTACGGCTGTGGCGAGAACGAAAACAGGCAAATGAGCAGGAAAACTTAAATGTAAGTCGGACAACGTGTCTGTGTCGGTAGCATACTGAACTAGCGTAACTACTTCTTTGACGTCTTTCCCATTAACGTCGCAGTACAACTCGCATTCACACCTTGCCCTTAGTTGGTCCACGGTGTTAATTAGACTGCGAGCTTACTGACCGTGGGCAATGACATCAAAGTGAACACACCAGTAGCGAGAGCGAAAATTGTGACTGCGAATTGCGTAGCCGTTGAAGTTGGATGGTTCATTGCAATTTTTGGCCGTGCGTTACGCGCGAAAGGGAAAAGTTTTTACTTCTTGATGTTAATTCTTGTCTCTGAGTCTTGAGTGTTTGAGATCTGAGTCAAATCTCTTGTTGCTTTTCACGACTTTCTCTGTTTTGCATTGCTTTGACTGCTTTATTGACTCTCTGCTGAGCGGAATGCGAAAAGTCTCTTGCTTTGCTCATTTTCTCGTGTCGCTTTCGTTTCTGTTTTCTTATTTTCCTATATTTATACATTCATGAACTGTGCCAGTGCCAGTGCCAGCGCACGCAGAGCAGAAGGCAGCACGGCAAGGCAAGGTGTGCGTGTCCAGTCATTTGTTTTGCAGTCTCCAGGGAAAAAGGAACTAGACCTGAAAAATAACGAGCTAAAACCAGAGAAGAAAGTGTGTAAAAAGGTGTTTCGTTTCGACAAAAATGACGTGATGATACAAAATAACTAAATGCAAGATGGGAAAGTTGAATTTTTCGAGTCGTGAACAGAATTCTAACTTTTCACATTTGCTTGCGTATAAAACTGGAGTTAGACCTGAATATCGCGGGCGTTATGAGATTCAAACTTTAAGAGATATCTGGTGTGGCGCAGTAGGTAATTAGAAAAGAGACTTTCTAGCTGCATTCGCAAGGTCTTCGTTGTTCCTTTGATTTCACCATTTCACGGGTCAGGAATGATAAATCGAATGCGTGTCGTGCCAGCAGCAGCGGCGCCCCAAAGCAAATATACTTTCGCTCTTGCCGTTGATTTGGGTTTTAATAATTGGTTCACGTGGTGCAGGGGCAAGAGAAGACTTCGAACGCGAACGCTTGCAAGGTGTAATTAGCATAATGGCCTTCTCTTTTCTTTTCTTTTGTCCTCGAATCGCATTTTCACATTTCCTTTTTCCTAGCGACCTAGAAATAAAATACTCGGAAAAAGAAGATTCTTTTGTCGGCCAAGTGCGCAAATAAATAAGAGCGGAGTTGGTTGCAAATACGGAAAACGGAATCAGCGCTGCGTGTGGTAAAGCTTGCTAATCAGCAAGTCACAGGTGGCCTTGCTCGTTGAACTAAGCGCTGGAGTTCCACGAATTGGCTAATGACTACATTTGCTTTAAATAGACTTATCAGATGCAAGGACGGGTACGCAAATTGGAGCGAATGCTCATTCCTCGGCCACGGGCTCCACCTGACACTGGCGCTGGCAATGGACACCTCATTTTTACCTGGGACCCAAATGAATTTGCTCAGATTCCATTAGCTGATGACGATGGAAAGACAACACCGATCACATCAACGACCCTGCGTGCAACTTGGCCACCAAAAATGCAGTCAAAGCAGCTTGGAGGAGGCCAATGGGATCATTACTACTACTGCGGCCCACGAGACCGAGCGAATACATGCAGACGCCTCTGCCGGTCATTAAATTATCCGCGGATCTCCTGCGCAAGCAATTCTTGTTATTGTACTTGGTAAATGGTGACGGCAAACAATAAGGGAGCAGTAAAGAAGGAGTGTTGTTTCATATTTGCGGTAAACTCGACATAACTTCCATATCAAAGGATTCCGAACTGACTTACATCAAGCATCAAGCGTGAAGCATGGCATGCAAAAATATTTACAAGTACTTGAGCCTATTTTTAATTATTCTGACGCAATATTACATAAAATATGCACTGGAAGCTGACACAATGCAATGCAGTTAGAGCGCTGCCGTTTTTCTCAATCATCTCGTAAAAATTGGCATTTGAGTGTTGCGTGTTGTGCTTTTTGCAGTGCCGATGCCGACACTCATTTACGTTAGGAAATGCCGCCGTCTCGGCGAGATTAAAAAGAGTATGAGGAATCCACAATTCAGTAATGATAATCTATCCCAGTATGTAATTTTCAGGTGACGAATCGTGCCGTCTGCCGCTGTGTAATTACCTTACATGGTGCTAACTTTATAGTCAAACTCCCATCAGCAACTCTTGGCTGTTACGCGATGAGTGTTATGGAGCACCTCTTCCAATTCCAATTAACAATATCATCTGTATTGGAATCATTTATGTGTGTCCATGTGTGCGATTGTGCTTGGAGCTTGTATCTCATAGTACGCTTAATTGCTGGGCTCTTCGTCATCGTCATCACCTTCATTCCTCAGCTTTACATATTTCTTATTTACTTGTACTTACGCACGGAGAGATCAGCGTCGACTGTCGACACTTCGACGTGCACGAGCAGTGACATGGAAGTCAGATATTGGGTCCAATTTTTCACACTTTTCAAGGAAACATTCCACTCTAAGCCGTCAGTCAATTTCCAATTAAATCCGCATTGCAGTATGTATGTAAAGAGTGAGCCTCAACCGTGTTTCGTCGTCATCGCCCAAGTATTCACACGTCCTGCGCTTATCAGTGCAGGAATTTACGAGTGAGTACCTGCAAATGATCGCACCCGAACTTGTCTGCGGAGATACGCCCGCACGAGGTGATAAGTTCTGAAGTGTCTTCTATAGCTCAAATACAGCATTTATAGATCTCATCCGACATGCCCAGTTCTCATTAGTTTGCGACTTCTCGTGGTGACCGAAGCCAGAGCCTTGAACCCTGAGTTTTGCCGTTGCCAAGTTGGAAAAGGCGTAATCGGAAGTTGTGATACGTTAGTAGAAATAGAAAGATCAAAACCTACGCTGGCATCTTCGTTAATTCCAAAGTTATACCCTAGTATAATTTACATTGTGCACAAAGCATTATTTAACATTTAACAATAATAATAATTTAATATTTAACTTTGGTTAATTCTATGGAAAGACTGTACCTGTAACGCATATGCATAACCTTAATACGGTGCCACTTTTCACTAGATTTTGCGTGGAATTCGAAGGATCGCACATTGAAGATGAAGATGTCAACGCCTGTGCATTGGATTCTTAGCCTTCTTATCATTTTTGTGATATGTCTCAAGTTCGGTGATTCATTCGTGCTTCCATTCAGCGGAAGCGTAGACTCTGTGATTAGCGATGGCAGTGAACAGAACACGGTCTCCCGCTCACGCCGCATCCGCTCAGTATTCAGTGTGCCAGTGAAACCTCAGGCAGATTGCCCCGAAGGGTCACGAAGGACAGAGACCGGTGACTGTGTCGAAGTAGCTCCGGATATTAAAGGTGGAGGTGACAAGTTCCTGGTTGATTCGCTCAAGAATTTCTACAGAACGACAACGAGAAAACCCCGGAGAAGGCGGACCACGACAACGACAACGCCAGGTAAATTCCACGCCTTGCTATAAAACGCTGAAAGCCAACCCTAATGGAAATTAGACATGCTGATTTTCTAAATTGATCATTTGCAGAGCCAGCGTCAATCGACGAAATCAAAACAACCCCGAGACAGCAAAATGGTAGGCAGTAAAAGTTTTCACGATTTTCAACTTATTAAATGGCATTGGAGGCTGTCGCGAAGATACTCTCCAGTTTTAATTGTTCTGGGGTCCTGACCAGAACCGTACACGAGAAGAAAATCAAGATTACCAAATTCTGAATCTCCCGTTACGAAAAATTAAATAAAGCTTGACTTTGCGCTGACGCGCCGCTAAATAAAGGCTTATGAATTTCCTCTGCCTGCTGCTTGCGAGCTCGCATTCTGGTAGCCTAAATCTCATCAGTAATGAGTAATCACTCATTACCATTAACACAGCACAATGATTAATAAGGTGTCGGTGTCATTATTAGAAGAATTAGAGCTTTAAATTAGTGCAATCTAATCTTTTCTCTTTCATTTGCAGTTGCTCCGGCTTCACAAATCTACACTTCCAGTTTTAGCTGGCACGTCCTTTTACTAGCCTTCCTGCTCGTTGTCCTCATTGTTGTAGTTGTCACTTCCATCCTGCTTCCACACTGTAGACCTTACACCAAATTAGTTTAACCAGGGCCCTGCTTGAACCCTCCGCACCTGCATCGTTTCTTGCATCCTGCACCCTCCATGTTGCAATTTTAACTATCACTGCCTGTGCCTGCCACCGCCACTTCTATTCTGCATTAATCTTTTACGACCTCATTCCCGTCTGGTAGTCTTGTCTTCTTATCTGGAATTCGAATCCATGACATGATCTGATCCAATAAGCCTTGTAAACATTTCGTTTGTTCAAGCTCAAGCCCCAACCCCCAAATCCCATGCTCAGGCCTCTCCACACATTCACATGTCATTGACCCAGTTAGCAATCCCTCAAGCACGTATGGCGTATCTATTGAATTACCTCCAGTTAATCACAGCCACGAGCCATAGCGAGCCAACCAGCCAGCCAGCCCTTAAATGTAGGGAGGAATGACTGGCTCTTTCGTCATGTCGATGTTTACAAACACTGACACTTGAATTCAGTAACCCGCCTACAAAGGGCAAAGGTAGAACAAGAACATTCTTTGAAACCATTGTGGAGCTCGTCTCGTGTGTTTCCGTCTGGGTATAGGCGTCTGTCCAGTCGTCCCGTGTCCAGCGCAGTATTGCTAAAAATGTGCTTGACTGAGATTGAGTATTGTTGTGTGATGGTCGAATGTTGACTATTGACTCTCGAGTTAAGTCGTGTTTATTGATGTCGTCTGTATTATTTTCACTTTAATTGACTGTCTTTCGAGTTCACTCCAGACCAGTCCAGTCCCAATATGTCCCGATTTGGAATTTTATGCGAGAAATGAGAAACGTGTAATACTCGTTCTGTGTAGTGACCTTATCAGAAAATCTTCTCTTCTGACCACTCATGTCTTTCTCGCATTTGTAATCTTTCAGAGCTGACAACTAAAATGTAAGCCGATCCGCAAACGGTTGTCCCAACGGAACAGCCGACGAAGAGATGACCCCTACACGAAGTGAATTGATGCTGCGCTACGCTAACTTAACCGCTTCTAGAATTGCTAATTTGTAAAAGTTCTGAACTTGAAGCGAAAGTAAAGTAAGAAGAGTAAACAGAGTTAAAAAGAATAAAAGGATAGAACCCAAAGGAAAGATGTATTTTTTGTTTGTTTATTATCACGCGTTTTAATTGTTACATTCATCAATCCATTTCATTCCACAAATGTTATAATTGTTAACAAGATTAAGCGTTATATTCGTTACATGAAATTTAGTCCACTCCGTTACAAAAGAGTTATAACGTCCTACTTCTTCAAAGTCCACCCCAGAGATGTTCGATCGGTCGTCGTTGAGTTGAGATGAGATGATTACTTGTCTCGAGAACGGCGACGGCGATCTCGTCCATCTCGGCCTCGGCTACGGCTTTCGTCGTCAGTACCACGAGTGTGACGACGACGACTGCGGCTGCGGTGCTTCTTATGGCGACGACGGCGATCTGGTCCATCGCGGCCTCGGCTACGGCTTCCGTCTTTGATACCACGAGTGCCGCTGCGGTGCTTCTTGTGGCGACGACGACGATCTGGTCCATTGCGGTCTCGGCTACGGCTTTCGTCTTCGGTACCACGAGTGCGGCGACGACGGCTTCGACTGCGATGCTTGCGGCTGCGGCGACGACGACGATCTCGTCCATTGAGGGCTCGGCTACGGCTTCCGTCTTCCACAGAATTAGCGTTCAATTCTAAAATCAGAAGAGCACGGTTAAGATTTCTGACCTCTTCGTCGACACGGACAAGGAGGGCTAAGAAACTCACCACCGGGAGCCAACGCTTTCTGATTGATGGCACCATCTGAATCTCGAGCTTTCGCCGCAGCAACAGTAGCCCGAGCCTATGGATCAGCCAGACAGGAAAAGCAAAAGATTAGATTAGGGATTTCGATTTCACGAAGGATTCACTTTAAGTTGAACTTACTCGGGAGCGCGTATTCATGGCCACCTCGAACTACTTATACGAACAACTTGATTAGGAAGTTAGGTCTTCGAACCGAAGAATCGGAAAATGCAGAGCAAATGCAGACTTGAGAAAATTAACCGACCGCTCATTTCAACGTCCGAAATGAGAATGAAGAGAAAACGATCTGGGATCGAGGATCGCAATTGCAGTTTGCAGCCGAGTCGATTCTGTCATAATAACAAACAAATCGAGATGGGTGGGTGGTCATAGTTATAAAAGAACACGGAGCCTCTTCACCGTGCGCAGTGAAATGAGTTCAATCGGTGATTTCTTTGAGGCCGATAATAATATTAGCATACTTCAATTAATTCAGTTGAGGTTGCTGTCAATTAATTTTTTGATTCTTCGGGTCCAAGTCGGAGCGAGCAGCGAATGTCATCCCTCGGTCACAGAGTCAGCGGTCTGGTGCTCATTTTGCCTGGGACCCAAATGAATTTTGTCAGATTCCATTCGCTGATGATGATGGAACGACAACAATCTCATCAACGACCGACTCACTCTGCGGCTCGCCCAACAAATGTGGAGCCGAAGCAGCTCGGAGGAGGCCAATGGGATCATCACTACTACTGCGGCCCACGAGCCCGAGCGAATAATTGCGCACGGCTCTGCCGATCATTAGATTACTCACGAGTCTTCTGCGCCGCGCCGCCCTAGCAAATCTTGCTGTTATTATAATAAGTGCAATAATCAATGCAGAGTCTGTCACAATAACAATGTTGGCAGATGACGAACGCAACACAAAGAATAAACGAGCAGCACAAAGAATTGCGAATTGCCATTGCCCTTTGCCATCGCCATCATGTTTTGAAGCAT
Organism: Mesaphorura yosii; assembly: GCA_009869945.1. Taxonomy (NCBI): domain Eukaryota; kingdom Metazoa; phylum Arthropoda; class Collembola; order Poduromorpha; family Tullbergiidae; genus Mesaphorura; species Mesaphorura yosii. Next base: position 14,238 of record WIXG01000445.1, on the reverse strand, counting down.
CCTACATAAATATTTATCTTAAACTTGAAATTAAAGGAAAATATTCGCATTCGAGCTCATCTTCCGCAAAAAATAGCGTCCTCAAAGCTAAAATGCGACCCTCGAGGACTTTGCAGTCGTAGTGCTTCGCTGCACGCTTCCTCGTTCGCGTCTTCACAAAAACGCATTATTGTCGCAAAAAGTAATTTTGAAGTTTCTCAAATTTTGTGCTGGGAAATTCTTCACTCGAACCGAGGATCGAGAAACCTACAAACTACAAACTCGCAATTCTTCCGTGGTTCCTGTCGTACTTAGTGCTTGGGAACATTTAGTGAACCGCGGAAGGAGTAAGTGGAAAGTAAGCGTAGAGGCAGCCGTACGGGTTGCAAGACGGACGGGTGAAACGCGAAAGTGCTATCAGTATAATGTATGACATCAGTATATTAACGGAATAGGCTTCCCACATTGACAGTTTCTGGTTACTTTCTCTCCGCGCCAAGACATACGAGCTCGGGGCCGTCCAGGCCGCGGTCGCGTCGGTCGTCGCATGCTAGTTACCTCCACCAAGTACATAAATAGCTCCGAGCAATCTTTGCTCTGCGTTTCTTTGTCAGTAAAATAAGGAACTCAGACTCACAAAAGAAAACGGGGCCGGCGGAGAAGAAACAGGAAAAATGTAAAATGAACAGTTTAGGTGGGACATTTTTAAACTCCGACGGACCAAACGACCGCTTTTATGATATCACCTCCAAGTTTGTGCGAAAAGAGTCTGGAGTCGTGAGCTAAACCAATTTCAATTCCCAAACTCCCATTTCCTATCATCTTTGTGCCTTTTGCCTCAGAAAGTATTACTATAAACAGCCTGCTCGTGGCCTTTAGCCCTGTCTCAACTTATTGTCCATAATATACTGCTCTCAGCGACGGAATATTCAGCACTTGTCGTTTGAACTGGGCGAGGTTCATGGTCTTTCTATTGAAAGCAATATTTTTCAAGTTTCAAATCTGGACCGATGAACTTCCGGTAACAATGCAATATTTCGAAACTATTATCTTGAATCTCGGAGGACGTCGGCTTTGAACCGGAGGAAATTGCGTGAGTTGTGTCTCGTGAGTCGTGAGTAAGTGAACCTTTCAATATCAAGTTTGACCAACGCACTTTTTCAGTTCGCATTCGCGATTCGCAGGATCCAATCAAGCCAGAGTTCTACTGACCAGATTCAGTGCGCTCGCAATGCGTACTTATTTTGGAGTGCCATGCCGAAAGTTACAAAAAGGCGGTCGAGTGTTGACAAAGCATTTGGCATTTCCTGAACATTGATTTTAAAAGTGAATTTCGCCAAGCTGAAGACTGCAGCGTTGGTTTTTACGAGCGCTGCAGAAATGAAAAGAGATTGAAGGAAATATTACAGTACAAGTACTAAAATATGCATAAATATTTTGTTGCTCCGTTGTTCAGCTTCACTATTACAACTTATTCTTGAGTAGTGTGAAAAAAGAAGATAATACCATAAAGATTTATGATTCTACTTTAGAACTCATTCATAACGATTGCCTTCGCCCTACAGCACTTGTTTTCTGAAAGAGCTCCGGAATAATGCGCTTTCTGGAGCGGAGAACAAGAAAATATGCAAAGAACATTGTTAGCTTTGTATTTTTTATATCTTTATTACCAGAACATGATTTTCCTTCCGTTCTCTTGTAATACGCACTGTTCTTGCCTCTGGTGTGTGTTTGGAAAATAAAGAGCCCGGAATTCGCACGACACACGCTTTGGTGCTCAATTTGCCGACATAATAACATTGCTCCAGATTTACGCACCAAATTCTTCGCCGTCCGGGTCCTAAATCCAAAAGTGAAGCAGTAAAAGTGTTCAACTGAGGCTGGCTGGCGAAAATCATAATCATGCGCTAGCGACTGGCGACTGACACTGAGCTGCGGATTATTGATCTCGTCCCAGCCCTTTGCAGCCGCTGTGTTGTTGTTTATCGTAAAAGGAGTGTGGACCCACTTGTCCTTGTCCTTGTTGATGAAATCAATGGAGCCAGGCGGTAGACGGGCATATGAAAAAAAATGTAGACGACGAGCAGTCGTAAAATCGCTGGTGCCTGTGACAATTTTTAGTGAATCAGTAAATTCGCCAGAATTCGCGGTTGATTATCTTTCAGGCTGGAGAAAAATGCCAAGTTAAAGTTCAAGGCTTGTTAATAAAAACGCACTTTATTAACGAGATTCTGCAACGAGGCAACTTGATACACAACATAAGTTCCGCCTACATAAAAATCATATATATATCAACAAAATTTCATCAAGACACGATAAATAACTCAAAGCACAAATACACTTAAATAAAGCTTGCGTCCTAATTAAGTCTAATAATACTTTTTACAAATTCATGGAAGATTTCAAAAGCTTCCAAATGCTTCCAGAATAATTTTTGAGGTGCACATATAAGATTCTTATGTATCAAGTACATAAGTTACTAACGCTAAGTACGTACTAAATTATTGCACTAATTTCGCGTGGTTGCATACTTAATTGGTAGCCTTTGCCGTCAGGTTTTGTATCAAAGTTTGTCTCTGCCAATAAAGTGTTGTTACAACTGTGAACTGTCATGATTTATGAGCTGCTAATTACAGAACAGGTCTAATTACGACACGGTGATGGGAAGATTTAATTATAATCCATCAGACTCGACAATAACAAAGAGACTTGACAAATGGCAATAATTACAAAGGCAGTGTGAGGAAAGGAATAGACAATTCTGCTCAAGCTTTCACAATGAAATGAAAGAACTTGGTGGCCTGTTATAATTAGACGCACTGACTTTCTCTTTGTGTAAAGGTGTGTCTCCTGACTGAAGTTTGGATGACAAAACCTGACAAATTAATAACAGTAACTGCTATTGTTGTGTCTGCATTCCTTTGTCTTACTTGGGTCTTCAGTGAGAACTTTCGAATTGTTTTGCTCTGCTAAGAATTGATTGACGTCATTGCTTATGCTTACACGTATTTCTGGAAGAAAACTTGGCTCTTAGCGGCGATGAGACGATGTAAGACTTGAAACTCTACGACGGAACGCACCTCTTAATCAGAGGAGCAACTAAAATTAACTAGAAACTTATGACCTAGTGTCTATGGTACAGATTTGAGCGGATTCCCCGTCAGCATTCAAATAAAATGGCTCATTAAGTGTTGTTTGTAATTAATGTTAACTAACGACCTCCTTCTCTAGCTTACGTCTAGCTATGTACATCTTTTATATGGATTCGACGTGCGTCAGGATTTTACTCGAACTTGGAGCATACCTGAGCCTTATACGCTAGCACTAATGCGTATTTATAAGCTACATTAAACTAACACGAGACTAATTCACTACTCGCAAACTAGCGTTCAGTGTGCCGCATTTAAATGGAACAGCGAAGCGCAACGCAAACTTTCTGCTCCATAAAACCGACATTCTTTTAAACTGAAACACGTAGTCTGGTTTAATTGGAGTTCAGTGGGTCCAGTTCCTTTTCTTTTAATCTGTCAATGAACAGGTGCTTGGATCATTAAATTGCAATCGCAAGTACGAGCCACTGTAGACAAAAGCATAAAAAGTAACTTTCTAACGTATTCACTATCTAAGCCTTACCCATAAATCCCAACTTAATTACAGATTACCTAGTAAAGAAGTTTGACTAGACTGTTTAATCGCTTCAAATAAATCTTTCCACTGTGCTTTAAGTACAAAAATGTGCAGAGTGCAGCCTTACAGTGAACTTTCTCTACCTTCTGCAATTGTTCTCAATGTATAAAATATCAAAATATGGCAGAGCATTTAACTATGAGATAACTTGGAATTGATGAAAATTTTCAAAATTTTTAAGTGGCATCGTTTTAGCCAGTGATAGCAACACGGCTGAAACAAAACGTAACGCACGTATCATGAGTCATCATTAATTCAAAATGATTCCTGTCCGGGTTTTCACTTTACCAAAATGTTAAAACTCGCTCAACTTTCAACGGTGAAAGTTTTCCTACGTGCGCGCCTTTTTTGCAGAGATGACATGAGACACGAGACACAAACTGCTGTTCCGTGTTCTGTCTGGCATTTTAAGGAAAGCGGGACGAAACTTGTCACCAGTTCAGAGTGAGTGAATGACTGAAAGTGATATTGGATGGGCAAAACTTTTCCTAATTTTTCTCGCATTCATTTTGTGCTGTCAGAGCCAAGCAGAAAAATGAAAAACTTTAAAGCTTGATAACTAAATATTTGATTTACATGAGACAAGTGCTGGGAAAATTTTTCTTGCAAGATCAACATGAAACTACTGTTTGCTCATCTCTTATCTACCGCTGCTGCCGCAGTACTAGCACAAGACAACTTTACAGTTTAATCCTACTATGTACAAAGATGCATATTGTCATTTGATAGCTTCGTCTGGTCATTAAATCTAAAGTTCGGCTTCGGCCTTGCTTCGATTCATGAGCAAGGCTGACAAACTGACAAATGCTCTATTTTCATGCATGGGTTCACCGCCTGTACGACCGTACCATTACTTTGCCTTGAAAAGGATAGTAATTGCGTACATGTCTTAATTAATTAGTATTAACTCAGTCGAGCATGCAATTCTACGTATGCGCTTACACGTGTGCGCTTATTTTAATATTTACTTTACAAGGTTAGGAAACTTGTTAGCCCAGTTATGCTCTTCGTATAACAGTTAAATTAATGACATTAAGTTAGAAAAACAAGTGATGAATGTATTCTAAAATCTACTTTTCTTTGTACAATGTTTTGTAGTACGCGAGCCAAGTCATCTACACGAAAGGAGAGGTGCAACCAATCTTGCAAAAATGAGGCCGCCTTGTGTACTACAAACATATTTTTATCTCTTTTGCCGTCGCGTCAACGTATCAGTGCATATTGCATTTTGATGCGTCCTTAATTATGACAAGTTCAATTACAACCGTGTAACTAAAAATAAAGGTGCGATTTCTAACTCAAATCTAATCTAACATAGCATAATACAGGGTTTGGAACACTCAAAGCATTTTGAACGACTAACGCGATGGTAAACTGCGCTGTGCTGTTCACGGTCAATTCACGTCAGGAAATGATTACTGTAGTCGTGATTGAGAGGATGATCTCGGTCAGCCGTTGTCATTCGGAGACGGCGAAAGCTTGGATGTTGTTGGTGATGCTGCTGTTGTATCGACTGGTAGTGGGACTGAGGAATTTCACCTTGCACCGTCGAGTAGTCGAAAGAATTGATAGGATATCCTGACGGCTCGTATGCTGGTGAATTGACGAAGCCTGTAACAAAGTGCAAACCAATAAGTGAAGGCTCATCAGCTTTTGTTATTAGATTGCAGCAAAACTTACTTGCTACTGAATGCTGGCCAAGTCCCGAGTCGAACGAACTGCTCTCCGCCGAGTTGCCGTTTGGATTAATTCTAGCTGAGCCGGAACTATTGCTCCCGTCCCCGTACGAACTTCCGCTACTTCTCGAACTCGGATATATCGCATTCAGTTGTGAAGGGTTAATACTGTTCGGCGCCATTCCACCGGGTTGTTGAATGACTTCATACGGCCGCACGCCAGAATTTTGCAACGCTGACTCGGTGAGTACGGCGACCAGATGCGGTGGAATCTTCATCCTGAAACCAAAATCAGTCTCATGCATTTCGTTTTCCTTGATTTTTCAAAAGAAATTTTTAAGTTGGGTTTCGGCAACACGAAAACATGAGTGAATTTCCAAGATCCTGTTCGATTGTAGATGTTAACTCATTCCACGTAATAGTTTTGGGTTACGAACATTAAAAAGCTCACAAACTGATTAAAATAAAGACTTACGTCATTCCATTTTGATCAGACAGTATCAACATGCCAGAGCCTCCCATCGTAGCGCGATAGCCGGGATTAGATGGAATTAAGGGTCGAGGAGTCGTTCCCGTGTATTTGTTCGCTATTGCGTTTCGTGTGCGTCGATCAAGACTCCTGCGGACAAAAAATTGCAGTTGGCATTTAGTACGGGTGAATATTACGTTTGATTTGATTTGTATTTGTATTTGGAAACCGGTTATTGAACAAAACGTGCACTTGCACCGGTCGCAACTGAAAACACGGCACAGCGCAGCAAGAAACTAACAAATCTGAATTCAAAGGATTTTAAGTTTTCTCAGCACAAATCCCAATGATTTGTGGCAATGCAATCGAGCAGAGCAGAACAGAACAAACTGAAGATTTCATTCACTTGTGCAATAATAAGGATTACATTTAACACCGAATAAGGAAAAGAGCTCAAGTGAGATCTGTCACTTCAGTCTGCACTGCAGCATTGTACTCGCCGTGTTCTCTCTTGTTAAAAGGCAAGATAAGCATCCTTCTCTCACCTCTGTGACTTAAATCCTCCACCGCTTCCTCCTCCACCTGCCGACACCGTATTTCTTGCGGAATTCCTTTTTCTATTAAGTGACTGAGCTCGGGGTTTAGTTCCTCTGTTAACCGAGTTGTGATAACGACTCAGCGGATTATTTGGGTCGCCGCCTCCTCCGCTGTCATAGCCCAGACTCATGCCAGGAAGGCAGTGATTGACGGGCACGTCGATGACGCTCAGCTCATCCTCCGCAAACTCATCTTCAGAGGGACCGTTGTTACGATCCGAGTGACCAGTATCAATCTCAGGAAGCTCCTCGTAGATTGGAGGCGGGTTGAGGAAATAGGAAAAGTCCAACTTTGGATTTCCAATCATGCCGTTGTTCATGTTCTCCATGCTGTGATGATGATTCACATCCAGCATCTGATCAAAAGCAAAAGGAGTAATGAAAGTAATGATATTGTTTATCTTTGGCTTTGCAATGACTTTGGCATAATGCGTGCGATTTGCAGCTGTGAGTCGTGAATCGTGATGAACTTTGAGTTTGAAATGATTTGTCATGGTTTTGGTAATATTGGGCTCGCCCTTGATAAGTAGCTATGCTGTGCTTCAAATGCGAGAGAGAATGAGAACGCGAAAATCCTGAGAAAGAATCAAATTAGATTCACCCTTCAAAACTCTAACTAATGACCATTGTCAAATGTCATTCTTCTGCTATCTTCATGTTGCGAAACTGAAATTCAATTGACAAGCTTTAATTTGTTACCAATTGAAAGATGAAAGATTACTTGAAGAGATCTGTGCTGCGCTGCTGAATAGAGCCTCTTTACGCTGTCATTCAGTCAGACTATGTCGGCCACGCTACAGCAGGCTATGGCTCTTCAAAGATTGACAAAGAGATTCGTTCGAAATTTAAATTCTCATAACGCAGGGCCCAGTGCATTTCGCCTACTCTTGCTGGCATAATTCAATTCAGAGTTCAATGCAGCACTTACAAGGCTTGTGCTTATGACATGTTACTTTTCATAAATTATTCAAAGCTCATCACAATAATCCCAACAATATTACATCTTTACACCTAATAATAGAACATGCACTTACTTCCATAGTTGGCGGTGCAATCGGAGGCCTCGGTCTTGCAAGACATTGAGACAAGTCTTCGTATAAAAGTCCGTTTCCATTCATCATTGGTGGACCATGATGATGATGATCGAAATCTTTGGTTTGAGTCACACCCTTGCGTCGCTTTCTAAAATAAGACACGGGCAGGCAGGGGATGAGAACGAGCACGGAACGGGTTGAAGAACATTTTCTACCTAAAATGACTTGGCAAATAATGACTCGTAAACTTATTCATTTTGTGCGCTGCTCTTTTTCATTTGAAAACGTCAAGTTGCATGAGTAATTGTGAAGAAACAAGTCATTATGTTTTTACACGTTTTGTAATAACGACAAATGCGGAATGCACAGACGCACGAAAGGACGAGTAGTCTTCGAGGCAGAGGCAAAGGAAGTAAGGAATATTTGCCGTTGCCATTTGAGCTGTTAAAATAAAGCAAACTACAACTACAAGAAAATGTACGTTGAGTAAAGAAAATGAGGCGTTAAACCATGTTGGCGAATTTTGGCGATGTTGCTTTATGAAGTCATTAAACATTCGACGGGATCAAGTTAAACATTTCTTCATTAAGAAGTAGACGCGGCGCGCCTCTCCGCGCAACGCGTGCATGCAACAGGTTAAAGTCGAATAAGAAAGAAAAGAAGAAGCACAGCGTCAAAACCCACGTTATGTTTTCGCATAGGAATTTCATGAAAAGTCGTAAAAATAATATTTACTACCACCAAGCCAAAATATGGCACTTTACAAGTGACGGCAATGTAACTGAAAAAATCAAACTTACCAAACCAGAATTCAGACAAAGAAAATATGAAATTATTTATAAACAAAGAAGGATAGGCAGAACAAGGCAAATGCAACAGAATTGAGCGTATTGACCGACCGTCCGGAGTCTTGTGAATGGGACGGGGCGTAAATCAGGGGCATAAAACGAAATCATTACGATAATTTCAACAAGACAGCCAGAAGGTTTAAGCAGATAACAAAGACGTGAAGCTTCCCATTCAAAATGTAGCAGAATTTCAACACACAAAGGACTCAAAGATCAAAAGTCTTTACAAGAATTAACTTTCGCACGCAAGAAATTCAAGCAGTCTTTCATAAATCTTATCTTAATTATTTTACAAGCCGTAAGAGCAGGCAGTAGCGGATGATTTTCTCTAAAATCCGTACCTCCATACAACAACGGCAATGACCAGTAGAATCACAGCAGACAATAAAGTACAGCATACGATGACAGTCACCGATGGAAATGAGCCGATTTTCTTAAACTCCGCGTCCGCAACCTGTGAACGAGGTAGAAACAGAAAATGTGTCATTCTAGGGTCGTAAAAGTTTAAATTATTTCTGATAACTTTCAACAACACATGTTGTAAACTTGGAAATTCTTTTCTTTGGGCCTTACAGCGAAGTGAGCGTGTATTCGTGTTTCGTGTATGGGCTTGGCTCTTGAATAATAAAAATCGGTCAATAAAAGTTGACAACAAAGAAGCGCATTGGCCCATCCTATACCAGCTGTTGTAAAACCTTTTATAATTTAGTATTTACAAGCCGAGGAACATCAATCGGCCATAAAATATACAGCTTACTGAATTTAGCTGATTTGCAGCAATTATTGCTTATTGTCATAAAGTACACAAACGGAACCCTGCCTACTTTGGACCCGTTAAAATTGTCATTTCAAACAAGAAGGCATGTAGAAGGAAGTTGCAATCTAAAAATTAAAAGCACTCGCTATTCTAACTTGCAAAAGAAGCCAAATGCCAAATACTGGACTTACATTAAGCTGTGACGGACATGACATGTCAAACTCCTCACAAAACTCCGCTGGAATTGGTGGTGGTGGAACATGAAAGAGTGGAGGAGGCCCCCAACAATCACCCAACGAACAATCATCTTCCATCAAAACCCAAGCTGATGATGACATCTGAAAATGAACAAAAAAATACGAGTTAGAGTTGGACGAGCTTTCCTCTTGAAAGAGACATCAACATCCTCGCTCCCTTGATTTATGGCGTTTTCTAGTCTTCATGCAATTTAAATTGAATGAATGAGTGTCCAACGGCTTGCGAATGCAAGAATCTTCTTTTTTTATCGTAGTATCTGGTCGGTGCAACTACGCTGCAGCCAAGTAGAAATGCCAAATAGCCCAGTGCAAAGTGAACAGGCCGCTGGTCGGTCTAATGAAGTCATTAAAATCACTTCATTCTCAAAGTCTAGCCGTTTTGTACACATTCAAGACATTTATGTAGCCGACTTCAATTCAGAAAAGGAAACTGCACTTTATTTCGGTGCAGTCCGAATTAATTCGTGAGCACATTAAAGGGTGACAGTTTCAACCTAAGGCAATGTAATAGCCGCAGATTTAAGACAACTCTTCGTTGAGGTGAAGTCGAGGTGCAAGGCGACAGGATGACAAAAGGCAAAGTTGAGAAAACCGCTTTGTAACCGTGAATCCTCATCCGAAAACTGACTGAACGTGATTTTCGCCGAGTTTATCTTACGCTTTGCAAGTTGTAATGCTCATTATTCAAGCGCAAGTTACAGCACAGAGCCGATGCAAATGCGAATGCAAACGGTGCAAGGAAAAGCTGACAAAATAATTCGTTTCAACAAGATTCTTAAAAAACTGAAGACATGCGCGTTGTGGCGTAGTGTTGAAGAAGATTAATCTGAAAAGTGTTCCCTGACTCGCTGACACAGGCGCAATGCAACAGAAAAATTCGTCTCCAGCGGTGCACAACAATCATCTCGCGCACAAGAATACAAGACAGGATTTAAGACTTCATGCGCAAGATGTGGACGTGTTGAGTAGGATTTGTACGCATTTTGTGCCGTGCCGTACATTTGATGCGAGTGCGAGTCCTTCATGGATTAAAATCCAATTTCATCGAATTCGAATTTCCAATTCTACGGTCTCTGTCTTGGTCTTGGTTCAACGTAACCATTCATCATGAATACGAACCCTTGACAAAATTGCTGCACGCATGCTCGATGCAGTCGATACTTGACGGTAATAGAAGATCCAAATTAGTTCAACATCGTGCGCCGCGCCGAATACCGAATACGGAAGTTATAAAACAACATTAAACATAATTCTAAGGTTGGCCGACGCGGGATGATTTATACCATGGCTCATTAGATTGTAATGACAGGTAAGAGGAGAAGAGAAAGAAGACGACAAGACTGCACGAATGAAGCAGCTAATAAAAATAATGAGATAATGATGGTAGTAGCTCGCAACCCCTTTGAATTTGAACCTCCCGTACTAATGACTTAATTTTTTTATTCAAATTCAGCGAGTGAGTGGACGGGAACATATGATATGATGTCTTGTTCAGTCAACCGATTCGTGTTTCGTGTTACGAGGTACTTTGGTAATGGTAGTCAATGTCAAGTGATAATATTGACCAATATTTCGTTCATTTTGGTCATCTCATACTCACATTCACAAAATAATAACAATACAAAACGGAACATGACATATGACACTGTTGCATGGCATGAATTGACAACTAGCAAAGAAACAGACACGGATTTGGATTCTTTTTAGGCATGACAGAACAATAATAAATAATAATACAGAAAACTGGTTCGTGGGGCAGCGGACAGGTAATCGCACTTGCACTGAACTGAATACTGAATCAGGACTTACAACCGTAGCCTGGTCGTAATGCCTTCCCCTTTACGTATGAAATGCGTGATTAAACACCGAGATATCAAATTCAGCTACTCCAACAACCAGCAACAGCAACTACATCAACGGACACGTATTATGCTGCCTTTCCGATACAATAATTAAGATAAATTGATGATTCGCAATTACAATTTGATTCAATTTATTGTTATATAACGAAATTACAAGTTCACTTAATATCTTAATACTGCACTTCGACTGGACCAGACTCCGAGCTTGGCTCGGTGAAGAAACCAGCTTGGCGAGTCAATTTATCATACGATGCTCGCATGCGAAATGAAGTTATCATTATTGCACTGCATACTGCATTGTTGCCCAAACCCAAACCAAGAACGACAAGACATGCATTAAAACCACGCAAGATGCAATAAAACACGGAATGGGCTGTTTTTCTTCCTGATTTGGTAATTTATATTACAACTTCATTAAACTCACGTCAGCCTCGTCACTCGTCTCCTGCACTCTTGGTCTACGGTGTGCATTATTGGTCGGTCGTTGATCGTGGTCATTATTTGCTCTACTGGATTCATCACCATTCACCGCACTAGACAACCGACAAGGACAACGGCACCAACAACTCAGCGGCAGTCAGCGTCCGATGTATTCATTTCATTTTTACAGTAGTCGTTCGCTCCCTCGTTCGAGTAGAAAGTGAGATACGAAATACGAAAGTCAAGTCAGCGAGTCAACCTTTTCTGTGCCACGAAATTCCAAACTTTTCAATAAAAATACGTCCAGGACCACACAAGTCTCTTATTATCACCGCCGCGATGGTTACAGTCACCACGCAACGACGCAAGAACAAGATTAGATCAGGCTCACAACCATTAAACATATTTATGACCTTTTCTTCACTGCTCAACGAATTGATCTTTGGACTGGCCGCCTTGCCGAGAAGAATGGGAACAGAACAATAACAATGACAGAAGAACTGGCTTCTTACTATAAAAAGGCTTGGTTGGCTTCTGTCATCGAAAGTATTTCTTCTTCAGGTAGAGTCAAGACAAGAGAAAACCAAAAACCGCTTTATGAAACAAAGCAAAGCAAGCATTAAAGATTAGCATCTCGTGTACATTTGTTAATGTCTGCTGTTATTAAAGTTGGAAATGAAAATGTTCCTATTCAACAATTCAACTCAACGAGCAATTCTTTCTTCTGCATCTGCATCGTCCTCGTATTTAAATTCAAACACAATAAAATGGTCGAACACGTTGCATAAAGAATGTGACGACGACGGTGTAAAGGAGAGAAATTCTTAACGACATTGTTGTAACCGACTTAATTATAGGAACATCAATCTCTTCTCTTTCTTCTTGATGCATGTACACTTTGTACTTTGTAATTCAGGCGAGCCGAGCCAAGTCAGTCGAGCCATGCCATGAGCAAGAAGAAAGAAACCAGAACCAGTACACCACGTGCAGACGAGAAATAGTCAAAATATTTCATTTTCTACAACAATGCAGTGCATTCACTGTCGGAATTTTACATCCAGCTCACATTATAAACACTGCTCTCGAGTCTCAAGCATAAAATTACTCATAGCTGGAACCTGGCGACCAGAAACGTACGTAAAATATGTCTGGGCTAATAACAGGAACCTGAGTATGTGTTACACGCCTTGAAAATCACATCGTTTAGATCCAGGCCTTCAAACTTTGCTTCAACTTTAATACAAACACATTGGCGATTGAATCTAGACAAGTTATAAGTATTGAGGCTAGAAAAGTAAAACAAGTAATGGCTTGCAACTGCAACGCGTACAGGAAAACTTAGAAACGTGTTTCAATTGCAGTTCGCCTTCAGCAAATACTTTCCATTTTTTGAAAATTACTTCGTCTTGTTAACGTCACAGCCCCTGCCACTGCCAATTCTAAGAATTTCTTGTGTCGGTCATTACAGGACTCAAGCTGCGTAGTTGACGATTAATAAGTGTCTTAACTCGTAACTAAATTAGATTTTCGTCACGACTTAGCTTTTGGCTTTGGCTTTGGACTTCGACAAAAACGAGTCCTGGTGAAAATTGTCTTTAGTCTTTGCACATGAATCACCGCATGAAGGGAAAATTCCAATTTAGATAATAAGGCAATAAGGGCCAAGACACTGCCTGCGCCGTGGTAAATTGATTGAGACTGCCAGAGCTCGCCACACCGCGCAGGCTGTACTATCCGTACGCGAAAGACAATAACAATGATGGCTCCATCTCGAACGTGTCGCCTCACAGCGCAGCGGCAGCGGAAGAGAAAAATTGACTGTAGTTTACGGTCTACAAGCCGATGAAGATGAGTAGTCAGTATGAGAAATCCTGCACGCACAACTCACTTAACAAAGAACTCATTAATAATCCGCACTGTAAATAGTCTACCTGACTGACTGCCTGATGTGAGCTTATCCAAACAAAAGTCAATAGTCAAAAACCATGTTCATCTCTGTTGGGTCCATTACGCTCTGCGCTTAAACACTCAACTTAAGCACGCAAGACGCAATGAAGATACTTCAAGTCAATCCAATCACGCACGGTGCACGGATGACCAATTTCTTTTAAATGTTTCGCTTCTGTTGAATATTTGTAACTGTCAAAACTCGCACATACCAATTCAGCCTCACCGTTTTTGTCTCGAGTCTCCACTAACAGGGCATTGCACTGGACAGGCAGCAAGACGAACGCATGAATTGGAGCTGGCCACATAAATCCTCTCCCTTCAATTCAATTCTTCAATTTCAGGATAATAAAACCATCCACCACCAATTACATCACTTTATAATCTAGTATGATCGTTTATGGTCAGGGCCAACTTATATTACGCGTCCTTTTATACTATTACACTTCATTCTTATTTCTCAAGCTCTATAATATCTTTGTGCAAGAAACGTAAGTGCATGGTAATGTAATACAGCTTTGAAAGGTAAGGAATGCAGTAAGGCAGGCAGAGCAAGGCAAAGGCAGGACTCCTCTGGACTGGACTCAATTCCAATTCCAGGCTGCTCACAGTGGGGTATTCACGAGAATTTGGTGCGCTGTGCATTTTAGCATATGAAATAGTTCCAACTTTGGAAGCCAATAACTGGCTTCCGGATGGACATGGA
>WIXG01000444.1:0-55569 GCA_009869945.1 Mesaphorura yosii | reverse complement strand
AAAAAAAAAAAAAGAATTTCGAAATTGCGCCTGTTAAACTCCTTGCAACCTCCTTGGGTTGTTTATTCGTATCTGAATTTGAAAAAAGACGATCTCGATTTCAGGACATATATTTCAAGACCAAAATGAGAGGGGGACGGCGTGGGAAGGATTTTGGTAGTGGACAACTAATAAATCAGAAATGTGTCTCTGTCTTTGTTTGGAAGCTACAAAATAGCACAAAAAAGCAAACGAAGCCCGTGCCGATGCATTTTCTTTGAAAGTGCATGAATCATATTGCCATTACTGGGCGAGATATGGACAGATTTGAATGAAATTTTCACAATCGACGCATTTTTATAAACAGATTCGGCTAATATAACTCAAATCTTGGTATACGGTGCCCCCTTTTATTCCATTTTTTTTACCCAACCCTGTCCCATAGTGAGATCGCGGTCGGGTCGGATTCTTCTCCCTGCTGACTATCAACATCTCCATCTTCGTCATAAACGAGCTGGTGCCGGGTGGCATGAGTTAGAAAGCGACCGCCTCCGCCTGGAGTCAAAATACTTGCAGCAGTTTTGCCTCGACTTGCTCCTTCCTCCAGCCGACCGCACTCGTCCCGATCAGGCGGAGCCGACCCTCTTTTACGGGGCTGGGGTTGTGGGAGCCGTAATCGTGCCCCTCCGCCTCCTCTTCTGGAACTTGTTTGACCTCCTCTCGCTCCTCTGAATGCTCGTCCTCACCGACGTCATGAACGAGTTCAGCGAACCGGTGAGGGCCCACGCTTCCGGGGAGTTGCACTTCTCCGTGGAGGAGGTGCTGGACAACTATGTGACTGTCTAGTGCCATGCGACTCCTGTGCGGGGAGGTTCGGAGGGTCGTTGGGGTGCTCCTGGTGGGGGTGACGCTTAGGCAAAAGTGAACCCACGGAGGCGGAAGTCCATGAGGGCGATGGCGTTGGTGAAGGTGACGACCCTCACAGTGGTGGCGACGACAGGGATCCAACAGAAGGTTGTTAATTCTGGGGCACTTGGGACCACGAAACAATTACGGAGACCTTCCAGAAGAAGCAGCGGGAGAAGCAGAAGAAGGCCAACGACGCGCGGAAAGCTGGATCTAAATGGATCGGTTCAAACCTCGGACTTAGCAGCTGGTATACCGACCATTATCGCAAGTGCAAAACAGCCTCTTGAAATTAAATTATAGTATGGCATGGCGAAGATGATTAATTAAATACGGAACAATTACTTGAAAAAGACACATCGATAACGCGAATACGCCATGACCTTCCTTTTCCTTGCCTTCCTCTGATCTGCGAAAAATTCTTAATCCCCATACGTAAAGTAATCTTTGATAGGCCAAATTGGGTTGTGTTTACAAACTTCTGACTTCTGATTTCGCTAAATATTTTAAGGTTATACATGACGCCTGCTGGTCTCTCCCGTATTTTCGAAAGCTTAGTCGAATGATCTGAACTCTTAGTTCATTTCAGAACTCAATTCAATGGTGGACCCGACTGACGACGTGCCACTCCCCATCCATCAAGTTCAGACTCCTGTACCCCTGCCGCTACCTAAGCCACTTCCTCACTACATCGTAGTGCTTCCCATGACACCGACATCAGAGTCGGTACCGGTGCGGTGTTGTGACACCATCCCAGCTCCGACTCAGGTTATTCTAGTGTCGGCACCGGCCGACACCAGAACCGAGTGTTTGGGTGCCGGTTCCGAGGAGCTCCAGTGTCATTTGACACCGGCTCCAAACGATATTATGGGAAGCACTACTTCATCGTGAAACTGATGCGGCTGGAGGACCGACCTCCGCAGGAGCCTCTCGGCTTTGTGTCCCACATCACCATCAAACGGGAGCGTGGTCACAATCTTCAGCGGGTGAGCGTGGCGCATTTCCCACACAACCACTGACCAAGTATCTTCAGAAATGAGGGAAGTACGCACCCACTGCCATCAGCAAACTGCACAGAGTTGGCCAAACTGGTACCCTCGAGCATATTGAAACTATCTTTTCAAACTTGTCAAAATGGGCGGTCTAAATGAAATGGCTGAAATACCTCTGAATGAACTGAAGCTGAAAATAGAAACTGAAATTATAAACTGATTTTATTCAAGCTTTGAAAATATAAAATAAGTATTTTGAAACTGGTCCGAGTAAACTAAAGACTAAGGTGGACTAAGGACTAAAGTAGTGACGTCAACTTTTCGGCATTTATTTTGACTAAAAGGAGCTTTTCGATTTCACTATCCCCGAGAAGTCTACGTTTTGACAATTAAATCATTCCGTCGTAGCTGAACACACGCTCAACTGGTGCAATTGACGGGAGTGGAGTATTATGTTTTACGCGAGCCTCCGTGAATGTACATTCACTTAAAATGCTCAAATCCAAGTATTGCAGGCATTGAAGTTCAATTTTTTTCTCCGTGCCTCGATTTTTGATATTGCAGTCTCATTAGGGTTTACGGAATTAAAAAAATTATCAGCGAGTGTGGCCTTATCTTGACCTTGTACATTTGATTCTGCTATCTCTTGCTCTGAGATGTCATTGACAGCGGCAATCGTTTCAGAAGTTGTTCAGTTACCATTGCACGACTCCTTGAAGCTCGGCTCATCGACAGTGACCAGTGACAGCATTCCTTGAATAATAAGGTTGAGTATCAAACAGTCTGGGTGCCTTATCTTTTGGAGTTAATCTAAATTCGAAAGCGAGAAGTGAGCGCAATGCTGGTTGTAAAATTGCACTTGCGCTTCAGCTCAGTCCTTTGTATTCGTTGTTCAGGTACTGATTCCTTTACTGACTCTTTGTAAGGTTTCAAGAGTTCAGGATACTGGCTCTAATTAACAGCACAGAGAACAAACTCAATTAGAGGAGGTGGATCATTGTCAAATATTGTAATATTCGTGATTTACGAAAGTCGTTCTGGTCTGCTTACCTTCAAATGATCCAATAAATTTGTGGTTCACGTTAGCAGGCTCTTGTAGGTGTTAGCAGTGGTCGGATTTCGTTTCAGACATATTGCGCAGGGAGCCGTGACACTGGATGCAACAATTGACACCACTGAGAAATATTAGCCATTCAAGATCACAGGCATATCGCACGGACCGCTGCAATGCGTACTCGTGCTGGCTGCCGGCCATACTGATGGTTCAGGGGTAGAATTATTCTCCATTTTGAGGATTTGCGTTTAAGATAGCTATTTTAAGATTACTTCGTAAAAGGATTAAAATTCGTTCAGTCCACGAAGAAATAAAAAAATGTCGCAACTCAACATCAAGCAACTTTGTACCTGCTTGCGCTGTGAGTACAGAATACAATTGTGCATCTGCTCTGTAGGACGAATCACGAAATCACATTTTCCAGTTTCAAGACTTGCTATGAATACCAGTTGCAAAATTAAAAAGCTTTGAGCTTAGCTCCATTTCTGAAAATGTTTAACAAAACGGAAACTGGAAACTAGTTTAAGTTTGATTTTGACCAGTTTGAAAATATGTCAAAACTGAAATCAATTTGGCCAACTCTGACACTGCAGCACCACGAATCCACGCATCATCGTTTCATGTGTGCTTTCTATGTGAAGTCTAGAGAACCGATTCAATTTGTCCGTCTGAGCGCTAACCGAGTAAGTGCCATGGACTGAAGCACTGCGAACTGAAGGACATCGCTAATGAAGGGCCCACTAATTCCATCACACACAACAAGTTCTCAAGTCTCGTGACTTGTGACAAGTTGCCCGAATTAGTAGGGAAAGATAGAGTGAAGTCATCCTTGATAGGAACTCGATCGACTCACAGCTGATTGGCTCAATTAGGGTTCTTGCACGCTGAAATCGGCTGATAAAACGAAAGTTGGGGCCGCGGGTCCATTGATTCCAATTCTTCCGTTCCTGCCGCTCGTTTACTGTGCTGACTCGGTTGTATTGAATTCTACTATCAAGATGATGTGGCTCGGTTTTTTCCCGCAGAACAACCACACGGGAGTCATGTGTCTGCAGCCTCCGGAAACACTTCCGATCGACTACACGTTCCAGCGGAGTCTCTACGAGCGAATCGTATACGGCAGCATCATCTTGATCCTGTCCCTTATTGGATTCGTTGGCAACGTTGCAGTCGTTATCGCCATATTCAAGGATCCGGGTCTACAGATTAAGAATCAGATCTCCAACATTCTGATAGTCAATTTGGCAATTACTGATATCTGTACCTGCTCGCTGGAGTTCTGGTCTTCTGCGCTCACTGTATTCCTGGACACCCGCGTGGTCGAACCCACACTGTGCAGGATTCAGGGGGCACTCAACCTGGGAATGATGCTGGCCTCCCTCTACACGATGTTCATCATCACCATAGACCGATACATAGTAAGTATGCTTAAATTACTGCCATTAAAAAGTAGCCATCTCATTTTCCTTGTTCCACTTGCAGGCAGTGACCAGACCCTTACATTATCACCAAATCGTGAATGAGAAGCGTCTCATTATCCTGTGCGCACTAAGCTGGCTCACCTTCTTCAATGCGGGACCCGTCTCTGCACTTCTGAATGACGGCAGCTGGGTTAGTTCAGTTTAGCTTTGGACCCTAGACTGCAAACATTGGAAGGGTTATCTACTCTTACACGAGTTCTTTTGCTTCAGATTGCATACGACTACCCGGCTGGTATTTGCGACTTTCGCTGGCTTGAATGTCCCGACTCATTTTATTGGGTTGTCTACAACGACATCATTGCCGTGATCCCGATGCCACTAATCGTCATCATGAATATCAAGATCGTGAAGGTATCCAAGGGAGAGGCAAAGGGCGATGGAAAGGAAGCGCAGGTCAACGCGAAAGTCCTCAAGTCCATGATGATCGTCGTCGCCGCATTCGTCATCCTCGCTATTCCAATCACGAGCACCCGAATGATGAAGGCCTGCTTCGCGTACGCTGGGTTGAAACCGGACGAATTTCCGATGTGGGTCACCATGGCCTTCATGTTCATGCAACTGCTTGCTTCAATCGTCAACCCACTAATTTATGGACTCTTTCGCAAGGACTTCAGGGATGCATTTGCGAAACTTTTCAAATTTAAATGAGAACACAATGACTGCTCGGATCCTCTGATGTCTAGTCCACTTGTAGTAATTTGATGAGAGATAGTCATGCTGCGTATGTTGACGTACAATGAGTATTAATAAGATAGGATCGCCCACTTCTATTCTCATAACTCCTTAGCATCTTGTTGTATCAGTGCCAAACTTCCCATATTGTTACTACACATGCTTCGACAAAAGTGCAAACTTTCCGGATTTTCTCTCTAGTAAGCAAGAATCGTGAACAGGGTTGTATCAAAAATATGGGATCATGTCAAGCTTCTCCTGTTACTTGACAAATGCAGTCAACCAAAAATTCTATGTTAATTGCTTTAGTAGTTGTATAGCCTCTTCTATTCAGAATCACTTCGGCCTGATAGCCGTCTGAGTTTAGGCGTAGCGATATTTCGGTCGTACCATTGTATGCAACGCTACCTCAGAACATTGGATCCACTACCTGCGAGAACACGAAAATTTTGTGCGTCACACACAACGTACCCGCGTAGGTTTTAAGTATTTACATGTACCATGCTGTCGCTTGGAGAAAAATCCCAGATCCTTCCGCATATAATGTCAATAATATCCATCGAGTCCATCTAAATTCCACCTCTTTTCGTTCGAAAAGACCATGTGCTACCAATCTTTTTCCCACCCCAAGTGATCCTTGGCAAAGTTCAGACGCGCCTCGACGTGAGCTTGCGTCAGAAGAGGCTTACCTTGTTTTTTTGCACCACTTATGAAGGGTATGTTGTTGATTCGTCACGACGGATGTGTTGAAGGAGCAGCTGATTCCGTATTTCTCGGAGTGAAAACTTCCCGGTCGCAGCTAGTTGACCAATTTTCCTTTCATCTCGTTCCGTGGCAGCTTTTAGATGGCCTGATAAGAATCTAGTGTGGTTCTGGTCAAGGTGTGTTGATAATTATCACAGGAAAAAATCATGATAATTATGAAATTAAAAAAATGTGAGAAAATGCGACTGCAACTGCTTAAAGTTTCAGAAAAAGATGTAAATTGGTTTGATATATTTTTTTAATGTGTTTGCTTGTACAAGGGAAGATACTCAATTGATATTGAAAAATCAAATCGAGTTCAGCGATCAGGCCAACTTCCCGTACAGTTTAATTTTTTAATTTTTAATATTATTTGGATTTTTTAATGCTCTTAACTTCTAAAGAAAGCGTATTTACAGCGAATCAGCATATATACATGTGTACAAACGTACCGCGCGTCTCTCAGTCATCATCACCATCCGACACCGAACTTTCTAACCTTTGCTCTGGCTCAGAGATGGTGTCCACAACTGCTGTGTCTTCTTCGTCATCGTCTTGCCAAATCCACTTCAAACTTGATTTCTTCTGATTAGGTTCTTTTTCGTTGAGGTGTCTGAACATAAACGTGAGCTTTGCAGCTTTTTCGTTTCCCAGTTTCGATTGGACGAAACCAAATATGGAAAAAATCCTCTCCAACCCTGCAGTTGACGCAGTTACAGACAGAAATTGTTCACACATTAAAATCCAAGATGTTTTAAGTTCCTTAAAGTTGAGCAGGTCTTCCTCCACGGCCAATGATCTCCACTATGTTATCGGTGCGACTTCTCGAAATTGAACGCCGAACATATGTTTTGGGAATGGTTTGTCACCCGCCACATACACCATCAGAATTGCAGGGAAATTGTCATTGATGTCATCAATTAATTTGTAGGCTGAAGCTTTTTGTTCTTCTGTCAATCTTTCCCCTCTGAATCTGTGGTCGAGCATGTTATGCTCGGTGCATGAGAAATGATTACCGCCACACATTGCCATCTTCATTCGTCTTTCAAATTTGTCTTGCACTTGCTTTGGTTGTTCACTCAGTTTTTGTTTAAGTTCATTCCAAATTTCGAAAGCCACAGCAATAGTAGTATTGTCACGTTGGGCACGGTCGAGGGCTCTTGAAATTGTAAGCAGTCGGTCTCTGCAGTCTTCGGCGTTGCGAGCGACCTTCACATCATTCACCAATTTCTAGATTTCTTTTTTCACTTCCTCACGGTGGTCCTCACAAATTTGTACTAATTTACCACGATTTGAAGATATGATCGAAAGCAGCCTCCCACTGTGTTCCATCTCACTTCTGTTGGAAACTGTTAGCAAAGTTCCTTCAGCCTGTTTGTACTAGGCTGATGGCAGGTGTGTATTTCGAAAGTACTTCACAATTTTAACCACTTGTTTTTTAACATTGGCAACAGTGACGTCTTCAGCTAACAGGTTGAAGATGTGAGCAGAGCAGCCGTATTGTATGACATTGATGTTTTCCAAATTTCTTAATACAGACACATTTTCTGTGTTGTCGGTCACAAAACTTCGCACTTTGACTCCACATTCGGCTTCACAGTCACCAATCACTTTTGGGGCAAGTTCTGTCAAGTATTCTCCGGTGTGTGGGTTGCCAGATGTGTCCACAGAATTCACCAGCATTGTGTTTCCATAAGTGTCTGTGATGGAACAGCAAACAATGGGATCATTGCGTTTGTTAGACCACTCGTCGAGACTCATGCACACTGTTTGTCCATCGAACTTTATTTTCACTTGGTCTCGTATCAGTTCATAATTTTCATCTAGGAGGCTGACGGCAATTTGTTTCTGTGTTGGAGGTTTGAAGCCTGGTCGCAACATGTTGAAAGTTTTGATGAATTCTTTATTTTCAACATGGCGAAACGGTGTGTTGGTTGCGTAAAAAATTTTTGCAATTTGGGTGGAAATCTCTTTGGCGTATCTTGGTGAGGTTTGAATGATTGCATGATCCCTTCCAACAGTTAGTTTGGGTTGCATTCTTGGAGTTTTCGGTGGTGGAGGCCCTACTTCTCCTGCAAGAGCCGAAGCACTGTTCATGTTGTGGTTCAGCTGCTGTTGAGCTTGAGGATGCTGCATCAGACGGCGTATAGATTTCCAAGTGCTTCTTCATTCGAGGGACGATACATTGAAACTCCTTTTTGCACTTTTTTCAGGTTGTCCAGAAACCTTTGTTGCCTTCCTTCACTGTACAATTGAAGAAGTTCCACACTGGATTCTTTACTCGAGGCATATTTATTGGCTTGAAACTTGTTGGAAATTGACGGATCAAGTTTACACTTACACTAAACTTGAGTATTTTGGCCGTTTCTCGATCAACTCCAATTTTCAGTCACTGGCTTTTGAAATTGAGACAAGCAGGAGAACGAGAAAGAAATGTGATGTGTGCCTGATGACATCAACTCCCAAAAGGAGGTGTCTCTGATGTTGTGCACTGCATTTATATACAGAACAAGATGCAAGAAAAAGCCGAATTTTAGCCTCGACTTCCTTGTTCTGTGTTGTGGTCACGTACGAAACAAGCACGAGGAAGTAATTTCGTGTTTCAGGTCATTCCAACGAGGAAAATAGTCAAAAATACATTGGACTTTACTCTTGTACTAGGGCAAAGTCCAATGTGCTCGATCGTGGCGATCAAATGTGGCTTTCTTGAGGTTTTTGAAAAAATCGGATAATTATCATAAAAATCGGATTTTTTTTATTTTTTCGTAAAAATCATGATTTTTTCACACCTTGGTTGTGGTCGCCCAAAATCAGAAAGTTTCGTACTTCATTTTGTGAGCGTCCGATTTCGGAAACAATTCTTCTTTGTGAGCAGCCTAAGCTGTTCAGAGTCGTGAGTTGGCCTCTCTCAAATTCAGCCAGGGTAGTGGATCTTCCCATCGTAGCGTCAGATACGTACAGTGCAAATTCAAGCGTCAAACTGAGTATAAACCAGAAAGATTCTATCTTTGTGATATTCCATTCTTTTGCCAGTACCAGTGAACAGAAAAGTCTGAAACTTTGCATGCAAAGTAAAATGTTTCAGTGCTACAGTACTTTCAGTAGTTATAAGGCAGGTAATACTTCTACCTGTATCTCGGCGCCCAATAAACTCGCCGGGCTCCCGTTATCACAGGAAGTAGTGGGTTCAATTTCATTCATACTGGTAAAGTTTCATACAATTCGCTCGTTCCCTGACGGAGATATTCAAATTAATCCTGACCGACAGTGTTCAGCAGCTATAAGGCACATACACAATTTTGCACAGTTCTCGCTTGCATTTGGTCGCGATCAGTTCAGAGTTGTCGAAGCATAATGCCCAGAGCAACACGTCTCACCGAGGGCGAAATTGGCCAGATTAAAGTTATGCACGAGCTTGGTGTGAGCCAGCAAGCAATTGCTGATCACCTGAATCGGTCGCGGTGCGTAGTTCAGAATTACTTGCGATTAGGAGAAAAATACGGCACGCGAAGCTACACTGGACCTCCAAAGAAGATCACTGAGCGTGATGAGAGGAAGATCGTGCAGTTAGCGAAGACTGATGGGTTGTCAATTCGGGAAATACAACGTGAGCTTCCCAAACGGCTTTCTATTGGAACCATTTACAAGGCAATTTCAAATCATCCCTTCTTGACTTGGTACAAGAAATTATGCAAGCCACCTCTGTCTGAGGCACACATTGCAAATCGCCTGCAATTCGCACGGGAGCACATGTCATGGGATGGTGAGTGGCAGAAAGTTGTCTTTTCTGATGAGAAGAAATTCAACCTGGATGGGCCGGATGGATACGCCTACTACTGGCACGACATTCGGAACGAGAAGCAATTATTCTCCAAAAGACAAGCGGGTACGCTGAGAAAATGCAGACACTTGTCAGCATTTTACTTTATTCCGTCAGATAAATTCACGACAAAAATACCACTTCCAGGAGGTGGCTCAATTATGTATTGGGGAGGCTTTGGCTATAACGGAACGACCGACCTTGTGGAGATTAAGCCTAGATCTGACTCGCTTGATTATCAGGAGGTCTTAGAAGGGCATCTGGTCAAACGCGGAGCCAAGCTCGGGGGTCGAGGCTGGATTCTTCAACAAGATAATGCGAGCATCCACTCATCGCAGAGCACAAGAAATTGGCTGGCACGAAAAAAGATACGTGTGCTGGACTGGCCATCTAAAAGCCCTGACCTGAACCCCGTGGAGAATCTCTGGGGCATCTTAGTGAGGCAGGTTTACGGCCATGGAAAGCAGTACTCCAGCATTCCTGAGCTGAAAGCAGCTATTCAACGAGCCTGGTCCAATATCTCGCTGGAAACCCTAAGAACTCTAATAAATAGTATGAAAGATCGCATCTTCCAAGTCATTTTGGGTCAAGGTGCAATGACAAAGTACTAATTGAAACATGAAATGAATTACCGACCAGAACTTCACAAGTGCCTTATAGCTACTGAACACCACGATTTGTCATTTCACCGAATATCTCCACAATGAAGTAAGAGATTTGTATGAAAGTTTGTCAGTTCAAAGGAAGTATAAGTTGCAACGTCCTTTGTTAAAAGGAGCCCGGTCGGTTTTGTAATTACGAAGATATAAATAAAAGAGTTAACTGCCTTATAACTGCTGAGCGGGCTGTATAAGCGTGGAAAATGTCAGCTTGACTGTACAAAACGCTAAAAGTTTGTGATCAGAAGTATGGCTGATCCTATCTTATTGATACCCAGTGTAGATGAATACACTTCTTATACTTGCTGCACATTCAATAAACGAGGTTAGATTGAACAAACCAACTAAGTAGTGACAGATGAGTTTAATAAAAACAGCACGGCTAACAAATTCAGGCAGATTGCATGATTGCGGCTAGTGAAAGAGGCTGATAAAGAGTTCATTTTTCTGTAGAACTGAGTGGTCGGCTATGCATTGGCTGACGATCTCGAGTCGCCGCTACAGCCTTTGTCAATGCGGACAGACACGGATGCCGATCGACCAGTTGAGAGGCCTCCTTCAACCCGAATCCTTCCGTCAATTTGTTCGCCAGTTCAATTTTCATCAGAGAGTCCAAGCCAAGCTCTCTCATTTCCGCGTCCTCATCAATTTCGTTAGGTTCTAGGCCAGTGACTTCACTCACGATTTTTATCAGGGCTTGGCGCACAATTTCCAAGTTCTCCGGTGTGTAGTCCTCCCGCTGCAGCTGCTGGTTCGCTCCTAGAACGTGACCACACTGACCAACATATTTCCCATTTGCCGCGATTATGACTGCTACAGGGTAGCCCAGACACTTCGCGTCGACAAACCCTGCTCTGTTGAGCACGCGGGTCCACGTAGCAGGGCTCATGAACGCATGGTCACTTCGGTCCGGGTCCGACTCCTTGAATCGCCACCACCCATTCAGCGATCCAAAAGCCACGTCCAGGGCCAGAATTGGCTGGATGTATTCACAAAGAACCAAGATACCTTCCGCCCTGAGCAGTTGGCCAATGTGCTCTAGCGATTGTTGAATGCATTTCGTGGCGTGGACGACGTTCGACCCAATCACAACATCAAAAGAGTGAGGAGTAAATCCCTGTGAGCCCGGCTCCAGCTCGAGGTTGAGAACTTTGTAGCTGACTTTGCTAGCAATCGCCGGAGCTAACCTGACAAGCTTTTCTCGAGCACCACGAAAAAAGACACTGGAAATGTCTGTGAAGACATACTCAAACTCCACTTGCCGCTCAAGAGTGCTCAAGCTCTCCAACATGTGACGTGTGGTGCTTCCCGTTCCTGCTCCAACCTCTAAAACACGGACAACAGCGGCTGCACCCGACGCACCTGAGATTCGAGGCACTAGGGCTCTCAGAATCTCCTTGGCGAGCGTGTTGCACTGCACCAGGTCTGGAAACTCCTCGTAGAAACGCTCGATGCTGTATGTGCAGCTGCCGTCCTGCTTCGAGGGGAACAGGGTCTTGAGTGGGTTCGCCTCACCCCTCAGCACCGCGTGAAGCTTGCCTCCCATTTGGTTGGAGATTTCCATCAGGGTACTCCTCCTACCTTCAAGCTTCCCACGCAGCTCGTGTGCGAGGCGGTCTGCCTTCGCTCGCAGCTCTTCCAATGTTGGAATAGCCCTTCCCCCTTTTCCGACGACTTCATCTCTCTCGTTTATGTATCGAAGATAGCCAGCATCAGCCAACTTTGCAATTAAATGCTGAAAAAACGGGTGGTATTGTGCAACAACTCCGGTCATTTCCTCCAGCCTCTTAGTTGAGATTCCAGAGGAGAGAGGGTCAGGCCCGGCAAGCATCACAAGTGCGGCCAAAATGTGACACAGGCAAAGTTCTTGAAGGTCATCCTCGTATGATTGTACCTCGGGTGCCCATCGGCTTGGCGCCTCAATCTCAAGTCGCCGAAGCTTGTCCTGACAGAGTGTCACGTGAGAGAGGACCACCAGATCGTGCTCACGAGAGCACGAACCAAGTGCCTTGCGAGACAACGGCGTGGGAGGGTACCAGTACTTCTTGCTTTTGTCAAACGCGTACTTAGGAATGTCAATCAGCCTCAGCGCAGACGATGTCCGTGAGTGCAGACGGCGGAAGTCCAGAGTTCCACCAAGCTTGTACAAAGCAGCGACTGTGTCGTAAAAACTTTTTTCGTCAAATACGGTGAGCCACGAGGAGTCGGATCCGGCACTAGTTTGTAATTCATTGGTGAGCGCCAGATTGGCCTCGTGGCGGATACCCATAGCGAAGACACAAGTGTCCAGTTCAAGTGACCGATTTGCGTCGGACTCGGAGTGTGATCCACGAGCCAGCCAGAACGAGTCACTGATTGGAGGATCTGACCTTCTCACTGTGACACCATCGATCCCTGCTCTGAAGTCCATTATCGAAGGCGCAGAGCGTGAGAGTCCCTTGACGATCTGAATAAATGCGCTGGACACATTTGAGGCTGGTTTCTCAAATCCAGTGAGTGCCTGGACACATAGTCCTCGCTGCAGAATACTGGCGGACACGTGCTTCATGTGCTCAGCTAGACCACAGACTATTGCGAAGCGGGCGCTCGTCTTTGGTTGGCGTATCTGCACGATTGTAACATCTGGTGGTGTGGGCACACCACTTATGTCTCCACCGACTCCTATCATTGTGTACTTTGAGAGGCTGGAGTCTGAAAGATCAGACAAGCTGACCAACAGCTTGATGGTAGAGGCGAGATCGAGCATTCCGCTCACGCACGCTCCGACGTACTCTCCCAAACCAAAACAGGTGCATCGGGTGAAAGAAACGCCCATTTTCAGGAGGAGCTGTGCGAATGAATACTCAATCGAAAAGGGAATAAGTTTTTCGTACTTGCAAGCACCACTGACGCTTGGCTGGTGGATGATGTCCAGAAGCTCGAACGCGCAGAGCTGCCTAATCTTATCAGCGCAGTCCTCCATCGCCGTCCGAAACGGTTCGAAAATTTCGAAGAACCTCGCTGCTTCTTTCACTTGCTCTTTACTGCAGCATCCAGTGAGGAGGAGCTCCATGGTGGGCTGAATCTTCCACTTGGAGCCTCCTACCATTGAACCCTCTTCACTACCGAAGTACTTTTCAACGTCCCGGGTGCCACTCATTTTGCCGTCAATTACAATGGCGCACCGATGCTGGGAGAAGTGCGTCCGCCCGACGTTGCTGGTATAGCACGTGTTCATCCAAGCCGGTACTGAACTGCTGCTGCCGGACGACGACGTCACTGCAAGATGCTTCAAATATCGCGCTCGTAAGCCGTCGAGACTCAACTTTGTCCTTGCCGAGAGCGTCAGAATTCCGTACGCCGGAGTGACTGCTGCTTCTCCCATTGCCCCTGATTTCGCTTTGATTTTTTGTATTGCTCCATATTTCGAAGCATCTGGTGCATCGCAAACGATCGCAATAGCGTTCGTTCCTGAGAACCCATAGGAACTGATTGTCGCATACCTGGGCGAGTCCCTCTTCGGCCACTTTCTACCGGCAGCTAGTATCTCCAGTCCCGTCCTTTCAAGGCAGGGTGCCTTCGGATTGGGACTCGTGAAGTGTAGACTTGGTGGCAAATGCTCTTTTTCAAGCGCCAGTATGATTTTTATGATACCCGCCAGGCCGGCCGCCATTTCCGTGTGTCCGATGTTAGTCTTCACAGACCCCACACCAATCACTTTGGAATTGGCCTTGGAGCTGATCTCCCCAAACACTTCAACAATGGAACCGAGCTCGACGGGATCTCCTACAGAGGTGCCTGTACCGTGTGCTTCGATATAGTCGATCTCCCTCGGGGAGAGGTTAACGGAACGCAGCGCCATCCGGTACAGCTCCTGCTGCGCTTGCGTGTTTGGGGCCGTAATTCCAGTGCACCCGTGACCGTCCTGATTTAAAGCCGTAGTCTTCAAAAGCCCGAGTACCCGACTTCCGTCTTCCACAGCCCGGGAGTACTTCTTCAACACGAGCACGGCACCTCCTTCGGATCGCACGTAGCCATTTGCGTTGACATCGAAAGCTCGGCACCGGTCCCCCAACATGCCGGCTTGAGTGAAGTTGGTCGACGTTTCCGGAGACAGGTTCAAACTGATTCCAGACGCGAAAGCCATGTCACATTCACATGTTCGCAGTGATTGGCAGGCTAAGTGGGTGGCCACGAGAGAGGAACTGCAGGCCGTGTCAATTGTTATGGAGGGTCCTCGCAGGTCGAAGAAGAATGACACCCTGCCCGAGGCTAAAGAGTGCGTCGTTCCAGTGGTCAGGTAGAGGTCGTGGTGACCCATGGCCGTTGCCCTATCCAGACCAGATCGCAAGGAGAGATTCTGGTACTGGTTCCAGGAAACTCCCGCGAAGACTCCAGTCCTGCTGCCCCGTACTTCCTCGAGCGGAATGCAGGCCGACTCCAGAGCCTCCCAATGAAGCTCCATCAGCTGGCGATGCTGTGGATCCATCTTTAGAGCTTCTTTCGGCAGAATGCTAAAGAAGTTCGAGTCGAAGCACTCAACGTCGTCCAGGAAACCAGCATACTTATTAGTTGGCAGCGGAGTCTGGTCGCCCCAACGCGCATCCGATGTAGTGATCGCATCCTTGCTAGTGTAGAGCAACTCCCAAAATTCAGGAACATCGTTGCAATGCCCCGGAAACCGAAAGCTCATACCGATTATTGCAATGTCTTCCATGATCCGAAGAGGATCGGTGGTTTTGCAAACTTAACGTGCGCAGAAGCAAGGCAGAAAGAAAGATTACAACTGAAGGCAAAGTTCAGGTGGTATGCCTTTATATGGTCGCCATTCAACCCTTCCCGAATATTAAACCTTGAGCTAATTAATTGTGTAAGGATGGTGAATCGTTTGTGCATGCGTCATTTCAAATTGCATCAGCGGCCACCGAACTTCAGCTAATCAGAAACACTAATTGTATTGTTGGGACCGTCCAATTTGTGTACAAGGAAACTATGAGACAGCGACCCGTACAAGAGCGAGAAGGGCAACAGTTCCAAGTTGTATTGTTCCTTTTACGTCAGTCCAATTGAATGAGTTATTAGTGTGAGGAAGGTTTCAAAATTGCGGCAAGGTTCTTGCGTATCGCCGCCAGCACGCGGTTTCTTTACGTCAACAGAGCAAGACTGCTTCGTCGAATTGTCGAGAGGTACTTTTTGCAACCGGCAATTTAAATTCTGGCAAATTAGCAAATGAGAAAGAATTTCCCAACTGGCATCATGAATCCTAGCTCAACCAAGCTAATAATTTCCAGTTTGAGAAAATAGCACGGACAATAATGCCGATTTTTCCGTAAGAAAAATTCGACAATTTGAGTGAAGGACAACAAGCAATTTTCACGCAAATGATGGAGTTCTTTCATTGAAATGGTCCCATTTCGTCGTTTCGATCAGGCAAGTCAAACACAGGACAGGTTACTTTCTCGTTCCAGTCGTAACTTGTTCTAAACTAACATCTTGGATAAGCACGTTTTGACTCAATGACTTCTTCCATCACTCAACTCTGAGCAGGGATGCAAATTATCATGATACTTTGATATTTTGATATATATCGGATATTTTGCGAAAAGTTCGTGATATTTTCAGGAAAGCCGACAAACACGTAAGCACAAAAGATAATTTATTAAAACATAGAATTGTTTTGCTTTTAAAGTTATTGGTGGTCCTTAAATTTGCCTTAAGTAAACTTAAGTTTGTAGTTTACGTCCAATTTTCATCCTCGCTCGATGGCAGCCCTGCAGTTGCCTTGCGCTTTGCTGGTCGTGACTCTGGAGCTTCTGCTGGGCCTGGGCTGCTGGACGAAGTGTCTTCTGCCTCTGACAAGATTTCGATTCCGGAATCCTCCGCTTGAACACTCTCTTCCGGTTCCTCTTCGTCGCCGGCTTCGTCCTCATCTTCCCAACCCAAACCCAGTCCAGTCCTCTCTTTCTGGTGCCGACGTTTTCATATGTTTAAAGAGGAATGTCAATATCGCGGCCTTCTCATTACCCAGGCAGGTTTCGGAGCTTGGATTGAACTAATCCGAATGTTGAAAATGTTCTTTCAACGCTGACTGTTGTAGCATGCGCTGAACTTCAATTGGCAACAATAAGCTTTGTGCTTTGGCTTGCTTGTACCAAGCTGCAGGGAGATGATGGTTGCGAAAATATTTGATGATTTTGACAATGTGCCCAACAACTCCTGGAAGCTTGAGGTCACCAGATAGAAGATGAAATATGTGTGCAGTGCAACCGTACTGAATATTATCTATGTCCTCCTGCTTTAGCAACTCGCGTCGCAACTTCGTGACGTTCCCAGTGATGTCGGTGACAAACGAGCCAACTTTTAAATTAAATTCAGATTCGAATCGCTTAATTTCAAAATTGGCAAATTGTTGCAAATGATCAGCAGTGTGAGAGTGTCCAGATGTATCTACAGTGTGAACTAGTGCAGTCTACCCAGTGCCATTAATGATGCTGATACAAACAATTGGCTCATTTTTAACATTGGACCATCCATCTAGAGCCACGGTGCTCGAATCGAACTCCTTCATGGACTCTTCATACTTGAATGAATAGGATGCGACTAGGTCAATCAGAATTTGTGCAAAGGCGGTGCAATTGCGCTTCGAACCACAGAAGTATAACAATAATAAATATTGCTTAGCAATTTGCCACCAATTTCTTCTCGGTTTGGAGGTTTGTAGCCTAGCCTCAGCATACCACAAAGCTTAATGAATTCTGGATGCTCCAGAATTCTGGAGTATTTGTGGCAAAGAAGTAATTGGCCAGTTGCTCAGCAAGGACTCTTGGGTATAAAAAGAATCGCTCTGAATAAACTTTTACTTTATTCTGCTTCCATCACTGCACCTGAAAAACTTACTCATTATAACAAATCTTTAACTGATTTTTCAGAGAGTTCCTGAAACTCTGTAAGCGTAAATATTTGCATCTTGGGCCATTTGCACTGAAAGATGAATTAATTTCGCATTGCTTACTTCTGAATTCTTCAGTAAGTGAGTCTACTCTCGGATCCTGAGCTTGAAATGAAAATAGCTCTCCTGTAAGTGTCAGCAATTAGAAAAAATCGTAAAAGCCCCATTTTTGGTTTTTATAAATGTTTACTACCTTCAGAAATGTTAATTGGAATTCCCAAGTCAGTAGCGTTGGTATTTGCCCGTCTTCTTGAATCTGATTCGCCCCGAGTTATAAAAGCAATCGCTCACGTTATGAAGTTGGAATAAATTTAAGATATTATAGGTCACTTACCAGTGAACAAATTATCTTCTGGTTATATTGGTAACAGCTGACATTGTCCTCTGTAGTCAACTTTCTTACGGTTTGGGGCGTCGGTCGTCGCAAATCATTATTTTCAATACGAAATCGTTCCCTGTGCAGGTCAGGATAATTGCGAGGGGCGCATTGCGTTACAGACTTTTTACCATCGCCAAATGAGGAAAGTCGGGATTGGGACGGAATAAATCGACCAAATTTCCGATAATGGGCTAGGGCATTGGGCCAGATTTCCAAACTTATTAACGGAGTGA
This sequence comes from Mesaphorura yosii, assembly GCA_009869945.1. NCBI lineage: Eukaryota > Metazoa > Arthropoda > Collembola > Poduromorpha > Tullbergiidae > Mesaphorura > Mesaphorura yosii. The sequence goes on along the minus strand of WIXG01000444.1, from coordinate 37,722 downwards.
CGCGAAGTAATGAAGAATAATCTTGACTGAGTACGCGGAGGACGCTTGTCACTCCAGCGACCAAATTTGTACTTGAAGTACATAAGAAGAACGAGAAACGCGATAAGCTGAAGAAAAGTGGTAATGTCCACTCTGTTAGCTTGACTTAATCCTCACTTTGAATTAAAGTGACGAATGTCCTCTTTTCCCAAAACTGAGCTGTATTTATGTGCGAGACTTGACGTCAGTTTCAACTAGCCAGATGCAGAAAAGATTAGCACGTACAAAGCATAATTGTCCGTCATGAAAATACATCGCTACAAACAATGACTATTAGAGCACACCTATTTTGTAAACCCGTGCTAAAAATTGTGCCGTGATGTGTATTGACAATACTTCGTTTCGACAGTATTAGATTACAAAGTGATGGTTATCACATGCACATTACCATGGTTAGCGTATATGTGTTTGTGTTATGTTGCCATGCTGGCGAGTGAGGTGAACAGCATACCAAATAGCGAGGTCTACTATATATGGCATAAACTTGGAAGATTCTCGTTTGATTTTCACTACAATTCGGGAGAACGCTTCGTCGTTATTGCTGGACATTATGGTTAGAGTACGGCTCGCTGCAAGAAGCAAGATAGCTATTTGATGATTGCAAAAGGAAAGAGCTATTTCGATTCAATTAAATGTCCACCGAATATAAAATATTCACTATCCTTGCTTTCTAATCTGAAATTTCATTCAGCTGACAAATTTCCAATAAATTGCTGCCTGAACGTCGCCTTTTGAATTAATATCTGTCAACATGTAATCTCCCAATGGGTATGCCTTCCATCAGCTGCAACTTCCGCCGTCTTGTTCCCATGCAGGAGCCAGGAGCTCTCCACCCGAACAAAGTAATAAGCCAAGTTAAATGTTCTTTACGCTACGCTCTGTCGGAAAAAGTTGAAGCAATCATCAATAATATTTACAAAATAAATCGAACTGACAGACAGGGGCAGTGCAAGACCGAGTCAAACCCTCCACATTTCGAGCTGTGTTGGAACAGTCGACCTCATCCACAACTGTGTAGGTGATTGTGGGTAACGTCCATTGCTCGAAGCGCCTTTCAGGTTGCCCCAAGACAGGCGTAATTTGGTTCAAGGAGGAGTTTGTAGTTTCACACCGTACATGTCTCCATCGGTAGAATTGCGTGTGGCTTGGGCACCATCTCGTGGTCAGGGGTTAGCGGTTCGAAAGTCTGCTTGATGCAAGTCGGCTCGTCACGACCACTGTCCTGAGCTACGTGTTGACCCAGCGTCGATGTGTCCAACAAAGCAAGAGCACGGAGCATGGAGTCGCTCACTTTACACAATGATTATTTCCTGAACCGAGTTTTGACACATTTTTCAGCTCTTTGTATAGGGGCTGAGATCAGTGGATCTCTCGTTGGCTCACACAGTACAGTTCAAGGAAGTTGCGGGATCCTCAAGTGAAAGACAAAAGCACCTGTGGACTGAAGAAGTGGCTGGACATACAGAATGATATGTCAGGACACGAAAGGACTGCGGCATGAAGGCACCAGTTGCTATTCGTGCGCGTACGTCAGAAGATTTAACTCAGGGACAAGCACGCTGTCTACATAAACATAAATTGAGAAACACATAATATGATTAATGCGCCAACACAACCACATGAAATGTGCCAGAAGACGGTCTCCGAAAATAGAATCTCTTCAGGGTAGTACCCTTGGAACTTTCTCTCTTTTCGCGATTCGGCCGTTCCTTTTGTCGGGGTGCGGCGACCACCAGGACGATGCTGCGGATGGGAAGAATGCGTCGGGGAGGAACACACTGCAGCATTTCAGCGGAACAGCTACGACAAAGGCAACTTTGTCGTCGGTGTTCCGCTGGAAAGTGCGGTCTATCCAAAGTGTTGCAGAAGAAAATGCCCGGTGGCCTTGTCTTGTGCATTTTTGTGTGGCTACCTGTCGAACGAGACTCGTCGATATTCGTCGCACTAAGACAGAAACAGGACCAGAGCACAGAAGTTGCAATAAGAATTGGCCACAAGAACATACTCGGCTCGAGTTTTATCAGTCAGTTGCCAATCGAATGCGTGCATACTCTTTAATCAGTGAAATCAGCTCGTGCATTGTACTTCGACTTGAGCAACCTCAATCCTGTTTCTTGTTATTTGCTCAAGCTCACTGCGCCATAAATTATTTACTTTGACTGAGTGCAACAGAAAGAGATTCAATCTCTTTCTCGCGACCTTAATTTATGGAGTTCGTCCATTCATTCGTGATATTCAATTTTCCAGTCTTGTCGCTGTGGTCTTGCTCCATCACTCTGACAGGTTTCGAAGTACCATTTCGTGTCTTATTCAAAAGTAGTTTCTCTTATTAGCTTTCAGGTTTCTTGAGCCACTTTGTTTAATTAATGCCTTGCCGCTTATCAAGCGTTTCAATGCCGCCGCTTGCGAAATCGCTTATTCGCTCACGTAACTTGAAACTAACACGCAAAGACGCCTCCAATACAGAAGGCCTTGAGCAGTTTCTTCCTTGCGCTCAAGACACGAGTGGGGATTTAGGATCAGGCTGCAGAAGTTTGTGTTGAAACTCAGCTATTCTTCCTACTAGATAAGCGACGTCGGCCTGGCGCTAGCGAGTCCCTCCCTCCAGCACGAGGTCAGGGGCATGGGACTGGGCAGCCAATAATACTCTATTTCGAGGAGCTGAATGGAGACGATCCGAAACGCGCTGGGCCCGCGGTTCTCGATACTGCTCATTCGGGTGCATCTACATCATTAATATTACTTTACACGATCTGAAATAACACCGCTTTCCTGTGACCCACGCGATAAATATTTCGTGCTTCTTGGTATGTTGGTGAAGCTTACACTCATTTTGCACACGTCTGCTGCGACGAAACGCAGTCAGCCGACCAAGACAAAGTGCAGAAGTGAGGTTCACGGAAGAGGCACTTTATACAGCCCGATGTCAGTCAGTTTGCAAGTGCGATACTCACTTTGAAACGTAAAAGCGTGTAAGGGTACAAATAGGAGCGGGCTTACAAGGGTGAGGTTTGACCTGCGAATTGAGCCCAATGTGGCCATCGTACTCTTCTGGATCTACTACTCCCCCTGAGTCGTATGAAACCAATTTTTGTGTGCAAAACTCATATTTCGCAAAAATACGCGACTTTGAAAATCGGTATGCTTGTATTTACGTAGCGCTTTGTACTGCTAGTAAGCTACTTATCCTTGACGCAATTACTTTATTCATAGCAAACAATTGAAATTTTGTACATATTGGCTATTACAATCACCATCAACTCCCGACTTCCTAAAAATGTGTATGGTTTTGTATAAAAAAGTGTTCAAAGCACAAAGTAACGCCACAATGACTACATTTTATAAACGACTGGCCATCGCAGCCTGACTCTACTTCACAGTCGTCACTAGCGAAAGAAAAGAGCAATTCCTCAAAGTTCAGAAAATTCCCTGCCCTAACGGGAGTGTAGCCACATGCATACCAAGCGTATTTCAGCAATGGGGAAAAGCTAGGGGATTTTAGTTGGTTAAAAACTAACGAATGCATGCGTATTAGGTTCAGGCGATCTTTGAGGTCCAAATCTAGATTATCAAGCAGAACCCGTTCGCTAATTCTTTTCGCAAGAATTTTAAACTGCCGAAAAAGTAGCGGTCCAGTGGCTGAATAATTGGTGTAGTTTTCGGAGGAATCTGGAGCCTCTTGCAATTTTCCTGGGCTGAAGAGTGAGTCGTCTTTCTGGCCAGACCACGAGTCCAATAGAAGGACAGATTTCTCTATAACCAATGAGCTTAAGCACTCCTTCACCCATTCACTCATTATTTTCTTGTCGTGTTTTCCAGATTTCGTACATGTCACGTAGACGTTCGGTGGGCAGTTTGTCTTGATGGCTTGGTCAACCCGGGGTCCAAACTTGCCTTCCTTTTCTTAGAAGCAAATCAGTAACCGGCCACGCAAATTGCCATCCATGCAGATAATTGGCATTACACTGTACGAATGAGTCGTTGCGTTCAAAGATCTAACTGCAGATAAAGTTGACTTTTCACCAAAGTGCGATAAAGTTCTTTTGGAAGTAATTTCATAATTAAATCCTGACTGGTCGGCATTGAATATTTGGTTGCTCCGGTAACCACGAAATTCCTCTTTCGCCGTTTCGACGAAGTCCCTGGCCACTTTCTCTACGTCTGTTATTTCTCTCATATCCTTCCTCGTGATGATTTTGTTTATTTTTCTGGATACAATTTGATTTCGCCGTTTGAATAATAAAGTCCACGTTGGGCTGGCTTTGAAGTCCAGGTGAATTTCTTTGGCTTTTCGAATGGCCCAGCGCCGTAGGTCATTATCGTGTAAAGTTAGCAGTTGCAAGCGTGCTTCTTTAAACTTTTCTCTCACATGATCTTCCACTGTTGCCAACTTTTCAAGTTTCGATCCTGTGTTGCCCAAATAGTTTCGGAAGCGATATATGTAACTGGCATGCAGAACTTTTGGGTATCGTCTTTGCGTCTGACCGAACTAGTTAGACTTCGCGTTGTCATAAAACTGGACAATATTCTTCATTTGATCATATGTGAATTTATGACTACCGATTTCAAGGACTTTCCAATCTTGACTGCTTTGTTGGGAGCCCGACTCCGATTCTGGTTCTATCACATCACTCGATTCTACGGAATCATTGTCGTAATCGATCGTGTCTTCGTCGAAGTTAAGCGTTTCTTGTACATCTGTGACTCCATTTTTGCATAGTAAATCTTCCGCACAGAGTAGAATTTGGCCTGCCATAGCTGCCGCTGCGGGTTGCACGAACGCCTGGCGGTGTTTGAGCGGGACAGCTTTGTCACGCACTCCACACGCCTAGTGATCATCATGATCACCATGCAGACTTCGCTCTCGTCCCTTTCAACTTCCTCAGCCACAACGCAGAAATCGAACTCAAGGAGAAGTGCTCTTGAACAAAAGACCGCAGCTGAATAGAATTCTTAATGAGGGACGCTTTCAGCACCTTCGAATCAACTCTTGCAAAACTGGAGTTTTTCCTCCGTTTTTCTGCACGCGAACTAATCGCGTGCCGGCACGGACAACGAAGCAAGCAAATTGGCGAGACTGACGTCAATTCGCATCGTATATAAGCGGCGCAGCGTCACGTCGAACGCCATTCGCGACTCTGCGGACGAGTTTCCACTTGCAAGATGGACATCATGTTTTTTCTGCAGCTACTTGTCTTTCTGGGCCTCGTCCTATACTTCAAATCCCGGTTCTTCAGCCGTCCAGCCAAAGCCCCTCCTGGCCCGACGCCCTGGCCGATCATCGGCAACCTCCTTGACATGATCCGCGCGAACCCTGACTTCCCCCACCTCGCAATGGCGAAACTGGCAGAGAAGTACGGCGACGTGATGAGTCTCCAACTCGGATCGCACAATTTCGGTGAGATAAATTTTTGATGTGGATTGTGCTTTAATTAATCAGTGTCTTAATTGTTTGAGGCAGTTGTGCTGTCGTCGCTGCGCGCGATGAACGACCTGCTGACTAGGGACGAGACGATCGACCGCTATGAGTTTCAGTTTGTATTTGAGCGTTCCTTCAATCAGAACCTCGGCCTTATTTTCAGCAACGGTGAGCGCTGGAAGGAAGTGCGTCGTTTCACTCTTCGCAAGTTGCGTGACTTTGGGCTGGGCAAGCGTGATCAGATGGACGAGATCATCCGGGCGGAGGTGGACCTGCTCACGAACCATATGAAGGAGGAGATCCGGGCGCAGGAGGGGCCAGGGGGTCGCGGGGAGGGGGCAGGCGGGGTGTTTCGGATGGACGCGTACTTTGCGCTAACAGTGGTCAACTGCCTGTGGAAGATGGTAGCTGGGGAGGGTTTTGGACTGAACCACAAGCAGGCGCAGCAGATGATGGACTTCAACTACGAGGTCGTCGATGCCTGTGCCCTCAACAAGCTCTGCGTCTCCTTCCCCTTCCTCGGCGAGTGGTTCCCCGTCGTCTCGGGTCGCCAGCGCCAGCAGGTCATCGCGAAGGAGCTGCAGGAGTTCATGCGGAGCCTCGTGGCGGAGTGCCGAAGGCGGAAGGACTGCACGACGAACCCCACCTGCTTCATCGACCTCTTCCTCAAGGAGATTGAGAAGAACGAGGAGGCCTCCTTCTTCACGGAGGAGGAACTCATCATGTGCCTCAAGGACCTTTTCCTTGGCGGCTCAGAGACCTCCTCCCACACACTCACCTTCGCCGTCCTCCACCTCCTCCTCAACAAGCCCGTCCAGCTGAAGATCCAGCAGGAGCTCGAGCTCGTCATTCCGAAAGGCATGGAGCCTTCCCTCCACGACCTCCACCGCCTCCCCTACACACAGGCCACCCTCCTCGAAATCTCCCGCATGGGCAACGTCATTCCCCTACCCTTCCCCCGACGAGCAGGAACCAATATTCGTTACAGGGGCATGGTCATTCCGAAGGTCAGCCTGCCAAGGCTAAGGTCAAAGATATTCATTATTTAGCGGAATTTATTACTCCGCAGGGCGTCGCGGTCTCGTTTAACCTACACACGGTGTTCCAGAGCAAGGAGTTGTGGGGCGACCCCGAAGTCTTCCGTCCGGAGCGGTTCATCGACGAGAACGGGCGCCTCGTCAACATGGAGAAGCACCCGCTCTTCGGCTTTGGGAAGCGCTTTTGCATGGGGGAGGGTCTCGCTCGCACGACGACCTTCCACATTCTCGTTGGACTCATGAAGAACTTCGTGCTGGAACCCGTGCCCGGCCAGCCGACACCCCGCACCGACCTCCGGCCCGGTTCGCACACACTCTGCCCGCCACCCTTCGACGTGCAAATCAAAATCAGGAAGGACGCCCGGTGAATGGGAGGGTGAAAGCTCTCAGCACAGTTTATTTCGGTTCAAATTGTTAAATAAATCCTATGGTTATATCATTGATTTGTTTGCGTATGCATAACTCTGGCTTTGGGTTTGGCTCTAGCGAATCCATGCTCGAGTCTTTGCAGTAACGCCGGTAATGCTTGCCCCGAGGCTCGCGTTGGCCGCCCACTGAACTGGGGGAAACCTCACGCATGCCGCACCCTCCCACGAGCAGCTTAAGAGCCAAGCTCAAGTGTAAAGATGCGACACATGGACAGTCGCTCGGCGCATCAATGGTAAACATCCTCGTCTTCAGCATATGCATTGCACTGCATTTTATTTAAGTAACCAAAAATTGTAATAAACTGAATAGGCAAGAATCATACATGATCGCATTGGCATATTAAATCACTTTACTTTCAATCATGAGTCTTAATGAAATGACCTATTTTACAGCCACCAATAGGAACACAGCTATTCTCATCTGAAGCTACTCACAAAAGATTTATACACACCAATCATTAAAGCTATTTTCCATTTACCTTCGAACCTATGCCTCGAAGAAAGGTCTGCATGCTCTGCAACAAATATCTTGTTTTGCCGCTGGCTGCAAGGGTTTGAGTCCGATTATTTTCATTGCCACTGTATGGGCTACTTTAATAAGGGACCCGTGGCCATCCCGGCCATACTTTTGTATTGAAGAGAAAGCCAATAATCAAGTTGTTCGAATTCATCGTGAAATTGCCAATTCAATTTTTAATCCGTTCCATTTTGTTAACCAATGCCTACGTCTTTTGTCGAGTCGCACACTCGGAATAATGGTCTCAGACTTCATTTTAATTTTGTCCAACCATGCCCCATTTCAATTTTTAATGTAATCATGTGAGCAGCTTTCAACATTTCTTAAATTCAATGATCAATTGCTGTCCAGTCAGGTACAATGCTCACTTTTGTTGAGTTCGGCATCGTTGCTGCTCATGCGCGCGTGGTTTGCTTCCTGTGTTCGGTGGACGCGCACTGGAATCGTTCGACAAAGCTTCTGGAAGCAACCTCTCCCCCGTTCAAGCGTCGACCCGCATTGGTATGGCTTAGGTCGGCAATGTGCCACATCGGAAACTTGGTCTCGCTCTTTCTACTGACTTACAGTTTATGGAGGCTGCGACTGAGGTCCGATCAACTGCCGAACCTGCCACTGACGGAACTCACTGCCCCGATTAGCATGTACGCAGTCTACACTTCCGGGTATTTGTTGTTTTTCGTATACGGCCTTGTTTGGGTATGGCCCGGTCAAAATCTGTTAGCACTGTTTAACGAGTTGCTGAAACTGAGTACGCGTGGGCGTGTAAAGTCACGTGGCCATCCTCACAGGGAAAAGTACCTTTTGTTCTATCACCAGCTTCTAATCGCCCTTGGGTCAAACGCTGCGGCCATCGGCGCCGCTGTGGAAGCTCATTATGCCTGGAATACTTCGGGAAATCTGCTGAACATTGTTTTGATTCCACTTTGCTCGCTTGTGGTGCTGGTTCGTGGAATTTCCCTATTTGGTTTCCTATCAATGTATATTTACTTGTTCTTGGACGCAGTTTCTTCACTGCAGCGCGTAGAATGCCCGATGTATGGGGTTCCGTTCCTGAATTATCGCAAGCTGGTTCTGGTTTGCAATGTCTTTAACTATGGTCCGTATGGCGGAGTGATTGTGCCCGCCGTGAAGTGTCTTTCGACCTCCCTTTCAGTGTTTGCCCTCTTGGTGTTCGTTCACTTGAAGTCTACATTGGATGGAAAACATTTGGTCATGCAACTTTTTACATTTCTATTCCTAATCACTGCGGTCTACATTCAAGTAATTCTAGCGGTTGCAGTGAGCATCATGTCGGAATTTTGGGCGACTTCCACGAAATTTCTTGCGGGCTGCCGGCAGCAGTTGACCCGAAAGGAGCTTGCAATACCCAGAAGTCAAAGAGCATATCTGTGGAAAGTGATTCGATCAATGCCTCCATTAAAATTATCGGTGGGCGGAGTGTACGACTTGAGCCGGACAGCAAAATTCACTTTTGTTGGATTTCTGATGTATGGAACGGCAAGGGTCTTGATTACATTTAAATAAAAGAGTTCTTCAGGTCTGTAATATACTATTTACTCGAAAGACCCTTTCATCATTTTGTCGTGCAAAGGACAAACCGCGGGCGAACAAGAGTGCGGTCAAAGTAGCAAATTGTTCAAGCAAAAGCTACTGCAAGGCGCGTTCATCCAATCAAATTCACTACTCGAGGTTTGTGCAGCTTTGGGCGGTCCACCAAACTTACATTCACCGGATTTCTTGTGTACACGACGCACAGGTTGTTGTTGATGTATAATTAAAATGTTTTCTTTTTGGAAATATAGTGATGAGGAAAATAAGATTGCACTTACCAACATTTCTTCACGTGTACGTTATCGAATTCCCTTGGGTGACAACCTATAATCTGTAAACTACCCGCTTGTTGATCCCTCGGACAGATAAATTGGCCTTAGGTTGTTAAATAGAATTTCGCAAAAGTTTCCGATTCGACTGGCCCAACTGAGTTGGCGCAGTTACTAAAGGGGATTGCTTACATGATCTTGAAAACGTAAAAATGCTTTCAAAAACAGAATTTCAATCATCATGGGTCGTTAGCAGTGTATGTGTGATTGGTGAAAGCTGAAACGGTAAAGGCTGATGATTGGAAGAAAGCAGTGGACGTTTCCGGATCATTTGTCGGCTGTTAGCTCGTTTCATTGGTAACTTCCTCGCTCTCTTCTTTTTTGGGCCGACAACGGGGTGGCTTCGTACATGTTATTCAATTTTAGTACTTACGCTCGCCAACCACCGTCGCCGCTCGCCGTCAGAATAATGATTTTCGCTTCTGAGTTCATTTTTTTGAACACCAATTTTTCAATATTATTGGACTATCTTTGGTACCGTAAGTCAGATGACATTGAAACTTGGCATAATTATATAGTTCAGTATTGTGGATACCTGTATGCGATAACAAGAGTTCAAGTAAATATACGCTGGAGTTCTGGGGAAAGTAAACGCTGAGTCTATTTAATTGAAAGCACCTTAATCAATGATGGCTCACATCAACAGAAGGTTAAGGACGTTTGACACGACCACATCTGATGACAATGAGCTAAACGTCGTGTTTGTAATATAAAATTGGTCACCAATCTTAAAATTCGATAAGTCGATAAGTCTTGTACAACATGTAGTTTAATTTTCCAACCCGCTGCTGCTTCACCTTGACCTTGACCAACTTCTACTTTACATGCTGCTCGGAGCGATGTCTGATACTTTGTACTTGCATTTGTATAAGTCATTGCAAAATCCAAACACAATTTAGTGAGGAACAAGACAATGGTCGGGCAAATTGCAAAAAACGCTTGAATACTGCCTGGAACGTCACGGATTCGAATGAGGATGTAGAAATCTGAGATTTGGAGGGTAGAACTCGAAACGACAGTCGTTGCGATTTGAGTACTCATAAAATTGGCTACAAATGCATGCATCATTTGATGGGCACGAAAAAGGAGATGGACTCGTTGTTGCTCTTCATGATTTTGTCGAGGGTCGAACCTGTGAGATTGAAAAAAGGCAAAGAATCACACGTGGGGGCAACATGGAAAGGAAACATTGCTGTCCGTCTTTCTCATTACCTGAGTTTTTCGAGAAGCATGGCTCCAGAATGCGTGTAGTTGACCACAATGCTCACGAAGAAGGCCGCATTCACAAAGACGTACGCGGCCTGTAGATTCCAGTCTGTTCCAACAACGAAGACATTCATCATGGATTCGGTTCGGTAATATCGGAAATAGACGTCACCATAGATGACAAATAGAGTATCATCAATCCCCCTGATCAGCACAAGCACTGTGAGCACAACAAGAATCAGTTTCATGACCGATTCCATTCCATCCTTTCCCTTCGTATCCATTCTATAGTTTATTGTAGAAAGTCGGTACACAAATGGTAAAGCTGAGGATAGGAGTGCCGCAAAATCTTCTGTATGAACCCAAGCATGAAGGTAAATTCCACCAAATAAGAGAAAAGCAAAGTAAATCACGGCTTCGACTGCAGCATCCTTCGACTCGGTCACTCCATGAAATGAACCCCAAGTTAGTGCCCTTACATTTATAAAATACGCTAAGCCAAAAAACCTCCATGCCCTGAGGTTTTTGACAACATGCACTCTTTTATTCTCGTGATTCCATTTGAAGGGTAATAGCTTCGTCCAGTATCCTATAAGGATCACGGACCCAAACAATTTGAACGACTCATCAGAAATCATGTCGGCGTTGACGGCGGACCGACCCAAGTGATCAAGACCGGAAATCAGGTTTGAACTCGACTGCCGCTTGGAAATGTTGAACTCGTGTCGTCACCCCAAATTCTGTAATGTAGCAAAAATTCCAATTCCAGACTTTATTTTCAAAAAACATTTTAATTAATCGTAAGAAATGCAATGCCGAAATTGTTCGATCGATCCTTTTTTCTCTTCAGGCGCGTAATGAAATTCTGATCTGGGTTACATGGAATAGGAATTTCTGAGAAAAAGGTATATTGGATCAATCTATTTATTAACTCATTTCTTTTCGTATTTCTTACGTATGCAACCGCACGAGTATTGGTTGCTTTTCATTCGGGAAACGGTAAACAATTGATTCGCGCATAATCTGCCATTTGGTAATAGCATACGTCGACATGTATCGCGGATTTGCCTGAAAGTGAGGGCAAATTAACATTACTCTATTCAGATGACAATCTGAGCCAACTTCGGCTCAAGTTTGGTTAACATAAACATAAAAAAGTATGGATGGACGCTAACAAGTTGATTTTGAATGAAATCGTGAAACATCATAATTCCCACTGCAATAACATTTTTCAAAGTGTGGTTTTCAATTTTGGTTGCACTATTGTAATTAATGCATGAAAATTCAAGGAGACGTGAAGATGTGACTCCCAACTTCAAATTTCAAGTCCAACTGCCGATCCTCAAGTCCATTGCCGGCGCTATAACAGTCTTCTTACCAATGGTGTTCGTTCAGGTCTGACACACATAGAGCGAAACCAGTGCCAATTTGGTAGTGCACGTCACCTCAATTGTGTGTCTTGGTCTTGTCTTAAATCTAAATCTTTACGTCATTCTGACCGTGGCCTTGAATGCCATGTCGGGGTTTAAAACTGCCACCAGCTGGATTGCTGTTTACCAAGGATATATGACTGATAATGGCTTGGGTGGCTACCCTACAGCTGACGCTTATGCCTGGAAACTTCTTCTCCCCATGAAACCACCCAAATTCAGACTGGGCGCGCTAGACAGCTTGTAGAGAGTAGCAATTACCTATGTAGGAGTTTTGATTTATGCTAGGTACTTGCGAGCAAACAATATACATAGATAAGGAAATGCGATAACTGGTAAAATCAAAATTTACACAGTAGCGACAACAGGTGCGAAAATATATAAAACGGAAATTGAGAATAAAATAACTGCGTAAAAACTTGGAAAGACCCTGATCAATTTTTGGATACCGTAAATGGCAATGTCCTTGCATTAGGTTTTCAAGTTTCCACAATTCGGTGACTTCTAAAGAAGTATGATAAACGATGCTGCTTGCTGGTGACACAAAATCGACCGAAACCGAAAGTCACTTGGGCTGATGGACAACTGAATCTAAACGTGATTCAATAAAAACACTTTGCACAAGACGAGGAGCACATTTAGACTAATTTATTTTGAGTTGGTGAAAAACATTTTTAAAAAGCAAGCGCGAATGTGGGGCGAAGTACGAGGAGAAGGAAAGGAGAAATACAAAAATGCTTTGTACTGGACTCCAACCTGATTTGCCAATGACAGGAGGTGCAGCATGGGTGGCAAAAATTGTGGCGGAAAGACAAAGTGCGACGGAAATTGCCTTTATTTTGTGATCCTAGCTCAAATACTGAGTGCTAAATGGTTGGTATGTATCACTTCGATTTGCATTTATTCACTTCCGTTCGAGGACACAAGAAAGTGTTTCAATGACTCCAAAAAAAAGTGCTTTTGGTCTGCTCGAGTGTCCGGAGTTGCGAAATCAAAGTGAAGTAACTTGAAAAAGGTCAAAGCCACCTAAATCGCCAAAATCTTCCTTCATGCACCTGAAATCAGAAAAAAGGCAACAAAGTGGTACCGAATATGAATTCTGAAAATTCGAAAATAAAGCAGTGATCCCATAGAGAACATATGCTGGAGTAAGCATTTATTGCTGCAAATTATGTCATAACAGATCATATGGAGTTTGTAATTAAAATAGAAATGACCTCACTGCACATTTTCAACCGTTAGTCTAAGTTTAGGTTCGTGCATTCGGTAGTCGAAACATGTGATTACGACATTTCATGCTCCTGAAATAGAGGGCTTCAAAAGAAATTCATGATTAACAATTCAGATAACTGCCGCACGTATTGATCCTAAAAGTGCTGAATAATGTACCTAAATGTAAAGTTCCTTCAAGTGCAATTAATCAGATGGGTAATTGTAATTGACTACAAGTACTAACATGTAACTTTGTACTTGTTCCAAACATGCACACACGACACCGGCACTTGCTTGCGAGCGAAAGTAAATATGGGATTCCACTTTGAACTTGGCATGGGTATCTTCTAACCTCCCATGTTAAACTGAACTGAACTAAACTTGCTCACATTTTTGATTATGCGGTGATTGAAAGGCTTTCTTTAATCGAAATAGTTCTTTATTTCATCATTATTTTAATTTATCAATTCTAAATCTAATATATTTCCGTTCCAAGAACAACATTAGATAAATTTTAGTTTGGGCTAAAATATGGCTCATAATTAACCTGACCGCTGTTTGACTGGAAATTGCCGCAAAATATATATGAATCTGACTTCTAATACTTTTGACCATTTAACATTTCATCCACATTGCAATTATGTTCTCCTATATTTGCGAACCGTCCATATTATTTAAAAATTTAGAATGAATTTATTTTTGTAATAGATATAAACTTCAAACATGCGTGCAATTAGTGCAATACAATTATTGCACGCTTAGTGTCTTCTTGGCTTTAGCTGGTCGGCCCCTTTTCGCTTTTGACTAAGGGGTATGGGCTTCGCTTCTGGTATCACTTTTAACCAGCCCTCGATAATTGCAATTCCGAGTTTGTGTTTGCACGGTGAAGTGATTAAGAAATGCAGGACATGAGCTTGTAGCAAGTTCCCAATCTCTAGATTTAATTATTACTGTCCAGAGTTGCTGCTGAGTTATCACGTTTGTCTCGAACTTTCGCCAATTTTTCGCTGAATCTAGTTAAGATGCGAATCCACAATTCTGTCATTCAATGCTGAAGTACGTCTTAATGTCATTATCAGTTTATGTGACACGTGAGACTGATCGATATGCTCTGAGAATTTGAATTTACAAAGGCAAACAATACTTCTATCAATGAATGTAGACGATGTGGATGCAGGCTGTGGATTTATTAAATAATTAATGGAAATGGTCGTTATTAAGTTAGGGTCCGGTGAATCTGCAAACTGGTCATAGGTTCAACCTGATTAACGTGGGCAAGTTCCGGTTGTAGCGCTGACGTAACGTGGTGCCACAAACCAAAAGTTTGACAGGTGCGGATTGTAGATCGAATCATACTGGAGAGAAAAGGGGCCTGACTGTGCCGGTTCATAATTGAAGTGGAAGCAGTGACCGTAGGCAGGAATAATTGACCAGTAGCCAAGGGTATTCCACCCGTCCCATCCAAGAGGGTCAAGGTCAACGTATCCTCCTTCGGGGACGGTAATCACAATGGAATCACCAGTGTATCCATGGCCACGAAACAAGACGACGGTCGCCGGCCCCGAGTTGGTCACCGCATCTATGTTGAAAACAAATTATATCGAGCCCTAGACGAAGTTCCATCACCATCATCCGAAAAATCTGAGGTCGAGTGCTAGAGTTATTAATTTCCATGACCTTGCGAAGTCCCATATTAAAATGAGACATGATATAATTCAGTTACCTGATTTGCCAATGGCTGGCGGCGCTGCAAAGGTGGCCGCGATAGTGGCGCAAAGGCACAATGTGACAGTAATTGCCTTCATTTTGTGAATTAGAGAATATTTTGAAATTTAACAACTTTAGTTTGATGCTATGAACTCGAGAGCCGAGTACTGAATGTTAACCATCATTCTAGTTCACTTCTATTTATACGACGGAATTCAGTACAGCAACTGGTCAATTGAAGACTGAGAAAACTTGATGGTGTTATTCAAACCAGAGAAATCCGAATGGGGTAACCGTACAAAGGTCAACAGCACTTGACAAGGCGAACCTTACCTCATAGATCTATATTCTGAAGTCAGCTCGACTATTATGGCAACATGAGCAATGGAAAGCAATTAAAGTTGCATTGAACTGGAATTCTGAAATATGCGAGGGCAGAAAGCACAAGGCGCGTGATCTCATGGTGGTACAAAAAAGGGAACATTGAAGTATCTAATTATTGTTGCAAATTCCGTCACAGTTGAACAACTGAGCATTTGTTTCTACTTAAAAGTCCAAATTATCTCAATGTGTTTATTACAGTTGTCATATTAAGTCAAGTGCTAGACATTCAGTTACTGAACCGAATCATTCAGCTGCTCATTTTATGCCGTACCTTACTAGATTTACTTGCGCAGAAGTTCGTTTATAGGTAAGTTACAGAAATCGGTTGAATACACAGGCAAATTTTGTCATTCTACTTTGAACTCTTTGGGTAGACGGGCGTCAAATTTAAAACTTCGGTTTCAAATTGCAATTAGTAAATGTCAATGGAAACGACCTGCTTACGAATGACATATTGGCTCAAAATATATAAATAGACGGCTCTTTTCAAACTCTTCTAGTCGACGGTTGCTTGCTTGGCTGTCCTCATTGATATTCATACTAGGGGCCCGTCACCGAATACTCGGTGATTTAACTCCTCAAACTCGGTTAATTTATTTAAATAAAAAATTCGAATAATGATAGTGGTGGTGAATGTATATTATATACCCGGAATGGGTTTGAAAAGTTAATAAAAATGTCCTTGGTAAATGTTCTCTTTCATTTACCGAGTTTCCAAAATTTTTGTAATTGTTTTTACCAGAAACCATCTCCAGACGACAATGATTCCGAATGTGAAATCGGTTTTCGCATATCTCTTTTCACAAACAAACTCAATCTAATTAAGAAGTAGATATTCATATGACTCTTGCACACAAGTAGTAAGGCTGAGTCAACCACGACGGAGGCAACTTTAATCGACGGCAACCTACACCAAAGGTCGCCTCCGCCTTCCTTGACGATTAGTTTTTTGCAGGGTTGCACGCTAAAAATCGAAGATAAAAATCATGATTTTTTAAATTTTTATGATTTTTTCGAAATATCCACTTTGAAACAGTTAACTACAGTTTCCCAGGTATTCTACCCAATTTTTTGAAAAAAGCGAAAAAATCATGATTTTTTGGACTTTTCTAAAAATTATGAAATGGTATGGAAATGAAAAGTATCATTAGCATGGTTCGCAGTTCTTCCAAAGCAACAAGCAACGCAACATCACTGCCTGGCATCGCAGATCGTACATTAAACGTATCCCCATGTGCGCAGCACAACCAGTAGCAGTGTGCGCAAAATCTAATCTTACGAGATGCAACGGGCAAAACCTTACGGTTGCAGTGCATTTTTCACTTCCAAGTTTTAGTTCAAGTCTGTCAGTTGTCTGAAGCAGTCGAACTTTAGAATCTTAGTTGTCCTAAGAATTTTTTAAGGCAATTTGTGCTTAAAACATTTTCATTAAAATAGTTCGATCATTTGATCCCATTTGGGATCATTTCATTCGTACTAAGAAGGAAGGCAATGTCGGATACAGGGCCAAATGCAAAAACTGTCAAGTGGAGATGCAAGGAATTGTGGAGCGCCTCAAGCTTCATCACAGCCACTGCGTCGCAGAAGAAATCATGCTTGAAGATGAAGCCGAGGCCTCCTCTGCAGCATCTATCTGTTCCTGCCGAGAAACGGAAAGGTAAGTATTCCACCGCCTATTATATTCCGAATGATCACAGAAGTCGATGCTTTGTTTGCAGAGAAGAGTATCAGCTCATCAGCACCTGCAGAAAAGAAGTGCAAGACTCCGAAACTGCCATTCACGTCCGATTCAGCTCTCATTGCAACGTCCAAGACTTGCAAGGATCAGATCGACCTGCAGTTGGCAAAATACTTTTTTGGAACGAACACTCCATTCCTGCACCTGCATCACCCCGAATTCAAGAACTTGATCAAAATGTTGCGTCCCGGGTATGAGCCCCCAAACCGGAACACATTCGCCAATGATTTGTTTGACAAAACTCACACTTCCTTGATTGAAGAATGCAAACGCGACTTCGATGGTGAACCTGTCACCTTGGCTTTAGATGGCTGGTCCAATGTAAGTAATGACCCCATTATTTGTGTCACGATTATGAATGCGAGAGGCCAGCATGCGCTCGCTTCTATCATCGACACCAGTGGCCGAAAGCACACGGCTGAATATTTAGAAAAGTTGACCAAATCGGAAATCACCAAATGCGAGAAAGACTTTAAAGTCCGTGTTACTTCTGTGGTCATCGACAATGCCACGAACGTCAACAAAATGAGGCGAGAATTACAAAAAGACAACGACCTCGACATCATTCAATACGGCTGCTCGGCTCACCTTTTGAATCTTCTGGCCAAAGATGTTACCTTGAAATCCGTCACGGGGCAAATAACGAAGATAATTAAATACTTCCAATTAATTAACCAGCGTCTCTTTACAAAGCAACTGGCGGCACGAAGTTGGTCTTACCGACAGAGGTCCGCTGGAATACCATGCACAACGCTATATCATCGTATTTGAATAATAGAGGAAAATTGGTGGTCAAGACAACAAGGAGCAAACAAGTCTGCCGCTTAATTAACGACATCAAGTTGGATACAAACGCAGAAGAATTCTCGCGACAAATGAGACCAATCGTCACCGCACTGGACAGAATGCAGCGTGACCAGTGCACAATTAGTGTTGACGTGGAGATTTGGTTCAAGCTTGAGAACGACTTGACAGATTTGCCAGCCGTTAAGCAAGCATTTATTCGAAGACGTGACATAGCATTGCGTTCAGTTCAGTTTGCTGTTGAACATGGTGAACCATCGCTTCAGAGGAATGCATCTCACTGACGAAGGCTAAAGCCTACGACTACGCCAAGGAGATCGACAAGGACATTGTTCCATTGCTCTTGTGCCATGCATCAGCGGCTCAGCCATTTCCGAAGCATATGTACGGCGAAGAATCAGATGCGTCCCTCCGATTGCCTGGTGGAAATCAATTAACCCGAAAGATCCATCTTGGTTCAATTGGAATTCAAAGAAGTAAAAGTGGCTCAAAGTTTGTGAACAAGTCCTGTCTGCGATTGCGACTACAGCAGCAGTAGAACGAGTCTTCTCCAGCTTCGCTTTAGTTCAATCCAAACTAAGAAACAATCTGGGAAACGAGAAGGCCGGCAAACTTACCTTCATGTACAAGTACCTGAACCAATGCGACCAAACTGTGAAGAAATCAAACCTGAATTTCGTGTGGAATGAGGAAGACGAGACAGAAGAAGAAAATCACGACGATCCACAGGCAGAAGAGGAGGGGGCAGAAGATATCACACTTACAAGGGATCGGTCCGCAGTGATGGCAAGCGTCCATATGCGAAATTCATTTTCTCCTATCCTACTCATTCCCCTGAATGCGAATATATGCGGATTAGTCTGCAAAAATGTCGCACGAGCTTTTTATAGTGCGTGAAAGGTTGTGATGTTGAAAGCTGAGTAAGTCCTTATTGTACGTACACAACTAGCAGCAAATAATCATTCACAAAGTAATAATTTATTTTTATTCAATTCTACAATTTTTTTTTAAAATTTAAAATCTTAATGTGTTTTACAATTTAATAACCGAATGCTGAAACAATTACTCGTGATAATGGTATTCTACAAAGTAGTGTTCGAAACAAAGATGTTTTTTACAGTATGCGCAACACATGAATGTGGGCATATCACACAAATCCTCGTGGCACTCGTCATCAATATTTCTAAAGATTAGCTCTTGAACATTATCAAATTTTCCAGCACGCTCGTCAGTGTAGCCGCATGCGTACCAACTGTAGCGGAGCATTGGTTTAAAGGCATCTGACTGTAATTGATTGTAAATCAGTGAATGCATTTTAAGAATATTAGAACGATTTTTTAAATCAATATCCATGTCGTCGATCATAATCCTTTCATGAATTGCCCGTCGAAATATTTTATACTGCCGGAAGAAGTAACGGTCGAGCGGTTGTATATAGCTTGTTGTTTTCGGTGGAATTTGTAAGCGCTTGCATCTGCCGACGTCTTCAAAAAGGTGGTGATCGGTCTGACCAGACCAAGAGTCAAGAAGGAGGACCATATTTTCAGTTGTAAGTTTGTCCAGACAGTCCTTTGCCCATAATTTTACAATGCCCTTGTCCAGTTTACCGGACTTTGACACGGTTAGATAAATGTTGGATGGTACTTTGAGGTTGCCACGAACTCTTGGCCCGAGTGTTCCGCCAGCTTCTTGTAGGCAGACGAGAAGTTTCCCACGCAAGGAACCGTCCATTGATATGACTGGCATTACCGAGTACGTATGAGTAACCGCATTCATGGACTTAACAATTGCCATTGTAATTTTTTCGCCTTTGTGAGAAAGAGTTCGTCCAGGAGCAAACTCGTAGGAAAATCCGGATTGATCAGTATTAAAAATGCAGTTACTGGGATAGCCGAAAAATTCAGACTTTGCATTTTCCACAAATGATTTCGCCCTTTCTTCTATTTCCTCTATGTTTGTGGCATCAGCTCTGGTGACATGCTTCGTGATCTTTCTTGATACGATACGGTGTGTTTGTTTGAATAAGCGGGTCCACTTTTGACTTGCTAAAAATGAGAGGTCAACGTCTCTGGCTTTTTGTAGACCCCATCTTCGAAGATCCTCATCTCGCAGACATGCAAGCTGCATTCTGGCATTTGTAAATTTTTCCAATACAAAATCTTCGATCTTCTTTAGTTTATCTACTTTTGTGCCATTTTTCGCGACGTACTTTCTGAATCTTTCTATGTAACTTCGGTATCTCACCCTCGGGTATCGTTGTTGCACTCTCTGGAACTTTGAGTTTTTGCAGCTGTCGTAGAATGCGAGTATCCGACTCATTTGATCAAACGTGAACACTTCATTCTGGCTAATTTCAAAGGCATCCCAACCTTGAGATGATTCCTGTGAATCCTCTTCTTCGTCATCAAATGCTATGTCAGCATCGTCATTGTACACATTGAATTCATGGTCGAATCCAAAGTCCAATGTCTCCTCTACTTCAGAGGTAGACTGGTGGAGCACGAGGTTCTCAATTTGAGCAAAAATGTCGGAAGCAATTAATTGGTCCTGGTCCGACGCAATTTGCTGAGGCCCAGATTCTGGACTGTACTTTTCTGTCGCCTGTTGAAGGATGATTTTGCAGATTGCCACGATTCTTACCATGATAGATAGGTTTCAAACCTTGAAAATTATATCAGAACAATTAGCTGCACCGATCATATTAAAATTGTCTCATTTGTATCTACTTACCAGTAATTACCGCTGTGGAACCACTATTAGCCGAGACAGGACTGAATGTGTTGATTCAATATAACAGACTGCTAGTACTAATCACTGTCATTGTTCTTAATCACAGAGGCCGGTAAACTTTACTTCACAAGTATCATGAATTATACAAGACCTACGAAATCTCAACTTGTGAATTTTTCCAGCGCGCCATTGCGCTAATGAACAACTGCTAAAACGAAGTGCATGTGACAGGGATCACTTCCGCTTCAAACGTAAATAATTTGGCACACAATAGTATGCATGTTGTTTGTTACTCATGCATGTGCATTTGGCTCATACGCGACAAACTTTCGTGCATGGATAAAAAGTGTGTGCAAAATTTTTGCAGACTAATTGGGACATATTCGTCTTCAGGGGACCGAATACAATCGAAAATAGTGAATTTTGCATATGGTTGTTTGCCATCACTTCGGACCAACACCTTGTTAGTGGGGACGACGAAGAGGAGACAGAAGACAATGACGACGATGACGATGTACTACCAGCAGGGGAGGAGGAGGAAGAAACCACACTTAATGAGAACGAAGAGGACAAGTAAGTTCCAGCAAATGTGAATAAATTAATTGCTTCATTGAACTTTATACATTAAAATTTAGAAAATCTATAATAAAATTTGTGTTTTATCACTTGCACAACCTTTGTTATCTGAAAAACACTTCTATTTGTCGCGAAAACTAATTTAATTCCTTTAAAAAAAAATAAAAAAGATCATAAAAATCATAAAAATCGTAAAAATCCAAAAAATCATGATTTTTTGCAACCCTGATTTTGTGTCGAGTTTCGGACGGAGAAGTTGGTTGGCATTGCCAGGACTAAAAGTGACAGTTCAACGTCGTGCTGAGGACGGATCAGTTTTTCGTCGTGATCAGGACTCAAGAAGTAAGCAGTTTATTGTCATGTTTTGAGAACTTAAGTAGTTTATTGTCTTTGCTTCTTGGTAAGCAATGGCAGATTTCGTCAGCCGGAACCCAGGGCGCTACGCCCCATATAAGAGGAAGAGCGGGGGTGGGGACCGTAGTAGGTCATTACCGGGAAAGCCTGAACCTCGAATCTCGAACCTCGAAACGGAAATCTCGTCCCCTGAACCTCGAAAAGCCTGAACCTCGAAAAGCCTGAACCTCGAAAAGCCTGAACCTCGAAAAGCCTGAACCTCGAATGCCTGAATTTCGAAATGATAGTACGTTGTGTCTCGATGTTGTGAGTCTTTTCTGTACGTAAAGCCATCATGGACCAGCAGTCTTTCACCCTTACGGTTTGGCACGAACTCCATTCTAAGAAAAATACAAACAGAGCAGATTTTTAAACTGATGGCACTCATTTGTATAATAAAGTTATGGTAAATACTTACGAGTCAACGTCCACGGCAGTTGTGAATTCAGGCGAGTGAGGGTATGGTGACGGTGACAACTATGAAGGACAAGGACTTTGGAACAGGTTTCAGTGTTTTTGCAAAGATAGGCTGAAAGAAAATGATTCCAACTCCAGTTTCTGCTTTGCTTTTATAGACAATTACTGAGTACAAGAAACGATTCTAAAATTACTGGACATGAATGTTTACGTTTAAAAATAGTTTAAGTAAAGAATAAAACACACGAAAGCTAAAAGTTGGTCAAATGGTTTACATGCATTGCATAATTAAGAGTGCACAAAGTCACAAAATTAAAAAATGCTTAAAAAGAGAAGTCAGGCTGCACGCGGTTCTCTGCTCTCTTTTGGGCAAGAACGATAAGGCACAGACACAGTATACATAAAATCTAGAATGCAATTTAAACGACTACGAATTAGAATTATATGCTGATATACACGAATAACCGGAGCCACGGAAAGAGTCAAGAATAGACTGATTAGAAGTCAAAAATAAACTTAAGAACATTGAATCACCAACGTTTGTAAGCATGACAGGTTATTCAAAATCACAAAGAAATCTTGTTCAAGAGCAATCGCTCTAGAGTCGGGGAAGTCTTTCGAAGATGACTTGTGGTAGCTCTGGAGCGAAGAATTTGGGCAGGGGCGGGAGTGCCGGGTGTTGGGGTGAGGGAAGGGGGTGGTGGTTGTCCTGTAGCCGAAGGCTAGTATTTGGTTATTCCAAAGTGCGCGGTGGCCAGTAACCCACAATAAATTTAGACAAGGTAGTGTAATGGAAATTCGAAGTACAAAAAACTTGTAAATATGTTATTGCTCAAGAGGCTTATAATTTAAATAAAAAGGGCATGCAAAATATTTGATAGTCGATTTAGTCAGAATCTTGGTCTGCCTCATACTCATGGTCCTTGTCCTACTTCTTTTGCTCCACTTTGCTCTCCCTTGCCTCATTCAATATGTCGACATTATTCACTGAAAATGAGCCCCGCCTTCCGTTGAATATCTTTAAACTAAAGTTCAGCTTCATTAATAAGGTACCAACAACACAATGCTATAACCACAGTAAGCAGTAACTTACTTCTGTTGCAATCTGTCTCAAAATCGTCGCACTGGACTTCCCAGTATGGTCCACCACAATGTCCCAGCGGGTTTTCCAGTAACTTGTGCGGGTGATCGTGCTTCTTCAAGTTCCTATTGTCCAGCACCAGAATTCGGTCACAGTTTATGACACTGTGCAACTGATGCGAGATGGTTATTATCTAGGAGTCCTGCGAATCGTGCGCAGAATGAAATTGTCCGCTCGCGGGTCCACATTCCGCGGGCTCGTTATGCACTGGAAGTACGGGGTACCATTTAGGAATGTGGCGCTGGGAATTTCACTGGAAAGAAATTTTATCCAATTTTTTCTCTTACATTGTCAACATTAACTATCAACATCCCGGTTCAACCCTGATTCTGCTGCTAATTGAAACATAGAAAGATGATTCCACCAGTCCACGACTCTGTTGAGACTGAGATTGTGCATGCATATGGAATGATTTACGGGGAAACGCACATAAAATTGAGTTTGTTATTCCTTCATTATGTAAGTACTAGTTCATATGATTTATCTCATGTTATAAACCCTCGCAGATGAGATACGAATTACGAGTACGTCCATCCGTCTAATTTTATTTGCACAACGGAACTAGAGATTCACTGGTGATTCATCATGAATTCGGTTCGCGAAATAAATGCAATGCACATTCCCAATTTTAATTATCAGTGGCTCACATAGCGATGCAGTTCAATGTTTAGCGTCGTCTTTCACCTGTCAATGAAAAACCTGACATTTTGAGATTTTCAGAGCCACGGCCATGCGCTGCTTCACAATGACTTCATCGTTCACGTTGCTCTGTGTTTGTGTGCTAGCCGCCAGCATCTCGAGCTCCATCCAAGACGATCATGATCCTGAGAGGCCAGAATTAAGTAAGCTTCTGTACTTCTTTTGGTAGTCTTTCATTGGTCTATTGCATATGCCTATAACATTTCACGTGGTTCCTGCTTGCTTAATTCCTCAGGTTGTGAATATGACGGATTCCTTGACGGTAACAGTGCATTTGTTCCATGGACAGCGACAATCAAACTGCAGGACGGGGATCAAAACCGGAATTTCCAACCTGGCGCTATTATTGGCCCAAACACAGTCATCACATGTGAGTCATCATCATCATCGTTTACCCTCAATTCAATAACCTTTCCTTGCATAACCTGATATGCTTTGAGCTCATCCAGTGCGCTGTTTGTTGGTATTCGGGTCAATCCTCTCTTGTTCGTGCTCCACTGATAAGTAGGGCAAGGCAAAATATGCGCTAGTAAGCTGAGTTTTAAGCAAGCAAATATGCATCGGTGAAACTGGTTGTTTTATCGAAAGAGCAATTTAAAACGTGAGAAACTACGCTGGACTTCGAAAGTTACAATGGGTGCAAATTTAAATGCACATAATTGCGATGAATTGTACGCATTACACAGGCTTTGTTCAGGAGTTGAAGCGTCTTCGAAATGTTCTTAAGCTTCATGAAAGCCTTGTTTTTTTCAATAACAAATGCAAATTTACCTAACAATTTTTTGCAAACTTCATCACTCACGCTTTGTAACTTCGCATGCATTCCTTCAACAATGTTTATGCTTTCACTTAAAGGTAAGTATGGGGTCTCAAATTCTGTAATTCCACACGACAATGAACTCTAGTATAATTTGATAAATGTTAGACAAGATATGATCGTGTCAGCACAAAATGCGGACTGTGCATCGGCGATACAATTCACGTCTATGGGGTCGAAACAATCGATAACATTTTTAACTTCATCAAAATGCTCGCCATAAAAATGGTTGCGTTAAGCCAGGTTCCTCAACGTGTCAGACAAGGCTTAGGAGGTAATTCCAGATCTGGAAGCATTTGCTTGTAGATGAGAATTCGAGTAGGCGCTTTCACGAAAACCTTTTTAACACTTGCAATAAGTTTATCAACTTCCGGGAAATGTTTTCTAATTTCTTCAGCCATCAAGTACAATGCGTGAGCCAGACAGGTGACATGAAGTAAGATAGAATAGAGTACGGAAAAGGTTTGGGCAGCTTACTTCATGTAAGCGACTGAATCAGTTAAAAGCAGCCGTACTCGTTTCTTGTCCAGTGCTGACCAAAGGGTTCTAAATGCATCATCGACGAAGTTTGTTATCGTCGAGCTGTTAGCAGCTTCCAGAACTCTGCACAAAATCAGGTAGCACTTGCTAACTTCTTCACGTAGGGATCCAATGACCCAATGTGCAATGCATCGTCCGGCAGAGTCTGTTGTCTCGTCAGTTCCAATCCATACAGGTGATTTTCCTAATTCCAACCATATAGCGCCTATTGTGTTTTTGTAGATTTTATCAACACGGGTTCGGCGAAGTGTTCTTTCACTTG
Organism: Mesaphorura yosii; assembly: GCA_009869945.1. Taxonomy (NCBI): domain Eukaryota; kingdom Metazoa; phylum Arthropoda; class Collembola; order Poduromorpha; family Tullbergiidae; genus Mesaphorura; species Mesaphorura yosii. Next base: position 12,346 of record WIXG01000444.1, on the reverse strand, counting down.
GAACAAGCTGACTTGACAAATCCTGAAGAAACGCTTGTAGCCTAGGGTTGTTGAGTTTGTGGAGAGGGGTATCAGCACCGAGTAATGCCTCACACAACTTTTGTCTAAATCCTGTGGCGTTGCATGTCGATTGCGTCAGCAGCTCTAGACGTACTCCAGGTCTAAGTTGAGCGTTGCGTTGGTGTGATTCGATGCCAATGTGTTGGCCAATATGAAATTTTTTTGATGTGTTGATAGGTTTGTCACAGGGCTGCAACGTGACCACATTGCAATTAGCAACAGTAAATGCAATACATAAACTACTGCGTTCCGTGATTTACCTGGCAAAGTAGCACGCTGCCGTCGAAGGTAAAATGTGATTCGTTAGCGCCTTTCAGCCACGATTTGAGCAGTGATGATGTCACTCTCGGCGTGGTTTCAGTTTTAGTACACAGTTTTAAAGGGTCAACTAAAGTTTGATGTTCATGTGAACTCGATTTTTAAAAGAAATGACAAACTCAAGCGGTCAAATTGTCAAGATGTGCAAAAGATAAGCACGGTATGCAATACGCATCAGGATGGCAAATATGAAATATTAAGAAAAATATTTCAAAAATAAGCAGCGTATGTACAAATATGACTTTGCCATGCCCTACTGATAAGTCAAGCCAACATTTTATTGGTTACTGATTGTTGATTCAGACGGGCGTGGATTTGTCCTCGGGAGTAAACTCCGCTTACTGCCATTCGAGAATTACACCGTCTTCGTCGGCCCCACAACGTTCGGCGTGCCTCCATCCGGCCCACTGCGAGTCAGTTATGTGAAGCCACATCCTCAACTGTACCGGGACGTGGATTACTGGATGATAAGGCAGAACGATCTTGTCATGCTTCATTTGAATGATTCAATCAACCTCGCTCCTATGCGCAATGGGAATGTGAGCCAGCTTTGTCTTCCAAATGCCCCCGATTGGGACACCGTCAAATGGGATTACATTCGGCGACCGAACACAACAGCGCTTGTGAGTGGTTGGAGATCGGCTCGTGACCTGGACTCGGCCATAACACGCTTCGCGTTAGGCAGCTTAGAGTACTGCAAGGCAAATTGGACGTCCATGGATGCCACAAAGAACTACAACTTCACGGATCGCACCTGCGCCAATCCAACCAGTGACACCGCGAGCAATCCCGTATGCGTTAGTAAAGACAGCGCAGTCGCTCTGCATGACCTGCACAGCGCACGCAATTACTTTATCGGATTCATCAACCAGTTGTACAAAGACGAGGATAGAGCCTGTGGCCCGAATTCACATCACATTATTTCCTTGCCATCCGAGCCGGTCCTGCATTGGATCCGTCAGGGCCTCGCGTGCGGTCAACACAATTACACGTGCCACGACGGTGAATGCGTCCCGGTGGGCGCAATATGCAACCGAGTCAGAGACTGTGCTGACGGGAGTGACGAGGATCGAACATATTGCAGGGGCTTCAAGTACTGCAACCCAAACACGGAATTTGAGTGTGGAAAGTACGGCGATTGCATTCCAAAGACGAACAGCGCTGGAAAGCCTGCTGCAGAGTGTGACGGGGTTCCTGATTGTCTACACGGAGAAGATGAAGAGAGTTGCAGGTCCGGTCCTTCAGAAGGAGAAGAAAAAGCAGCGAGAAAGCGTCTGGTCGGTGCTCTGGTCGGCGTCTCCCTAGTCGCGTTCCTTTCCGTCCCTGCCGTCTTCTTCATCTGGCGCGCACTCAGGGAGCCGTACCGCGACTTGATGAATGATGAAGTGGACAAGTTTCATGCGGGCGACCCGGATTCCGAAGCAGAGAACGCTATAGACAATTCAATGGTTGACGTTAGCAAACTGCAGTATGACCCGCGATTCGAGTACTGCGCCGAAGATTGTATTCTGGAAGAGGAGCTGGGCCGAGGGAATTTTGGGAGCGTGCGACTGGCTCGATGGCTTGGACAAACCATGGCCGTTAAAATGCCGAAGGGCAAGAAGGTCCCTGTCGATGCCTTCATTTCCCTCCTCGTTGAGCTGAAAATGTTCCAGTACATTCAATCGCTCGGAGGGCACGAAAACATTGTCAAATACATCGGAGCCTGCACAGCGAACCTCAAGTCACGTGCACTCCAAATTGCGATGGAGTACTGCCCACTCGGGAACTTGCGCAGTTACTTGATTAAGAACCGAAGAAATTTTACGACTCAAAGCTGGTCAAACCTCTGGCGACATCTTGCCTTCGTATGTCCAAAGTACATCAGCGCACAGAAACTGAACTGCTTCTGCCCACTAGACATGGTGAAATGGAGTCTGCAGGCTGCACGGGCCATGCATTTTCTCGTATCGCACGGGGTTAGGCTTAATGACTAAATTTACGGTCCGAGTCCAATCCATCCATCAAAATTCTAATACGGCAAACTTTTTTGTACGGACAGCTTTTGCATCGAGACTTGGCTGCACGAAATCTGCTGCTGGATCTCGATCGAAATTTGAAAATTGGCGATTTTGGACAAGCAAGAGGCCTAAAAGAGTGTACAAAGGACGATGATGTAACCGGAAACATTAATGTTAATGTCTTTGATGTTCTTAATGCGTTAGCATTTCATGTTTTTATTGCAATGCAGAGAGGTTTTTCGTGGCGGTCTGCCGCACCGGAAGTAATCCAAAGCGATGGCAGAGTACACACAGCCAAATCGGAGGTTTGGAGTTTTGGGATGCTGCTTCGAGAAATATTCAGCTTTGGCTCCACTGCTTGGCCACAGTTTAACAAGCCCGACGCGACCTTCACGCAGATGCTGGAGTCGGGAGTGCTTCTGGAGAAACCGGAACATGCAAGCGAACAGCTATACGGACTCATGTGCTGGTGCTGGAACCTGAATCCAGATGAACGACCAGACTTTCAGCAAATTTTGAATGTGTTGGAAGGAATTTATCGGGTAAGTGGAAGTCATGCACTTACATGCAAATCTGAAAGACAAAATTGATCCGCATATTTGTCTACTGTACAGAATATGTACATGGAAGCCGTCAGAGATGCTGAAGGGGAGAGCGACAGTGACCAAGAACCGACTGATTCGACCGTCCCAGGTAATGTGTCCAGTGAATTCACTTCAAAGGACAGCAACGCTTCTGCCACGACAACGAATGGAGCAGCCGCCCGCGAGCTACCACCCCACTACGTTCAGTATGAAGATATTGTTTAGTACTTTATAATATCGATGTCGACAAAATAAAACAAAACAGAAAATTATTTGAAAGTACACTGTAAACTCTAATGATTTCTCATCAAGTGTCACATTTATCAGTCGAAATGATCTTTAACTCACTGAAATTGGACAGAGTGACAGTTAATGTCTATTCTTCACTCAATTACTTCATGTTACAATTACGAAACACGGCAGCTAAGAATTTGGCCAATTAAGTAAGACATTGGCATAATTTGACAAACGCAAGCCACGCATTATTATAAAACAGCTTGTGCTCAATGCTGAAAGCATCGCAGCCTGCAGAAATGGATATGACGCACGAGCTATTAGATTTTGACCAAGCTTTCTTGTAGAATCCGAATCCGCAGCCACCGAAAATCGCAGCTTGGAAAATTGTACCGTTGAAGGGACTGGAGTCTTGGTCAAGGTAAGAGCCGAGCAGTTGAGCCAGTTGGAATGTTGAGATTACGCTAGTCTAATGAATGATGAGTGTGACGTACGCTAACATGAACTCTAAGGGAAAGTCCGGACTGATTGACGAACAACTGTACTTGTCTACCGAGTTTAACCAACACATTCTTGGTTACCTTCAGGAAACGCTCGGGTTTCGGTAACTATTTACGCCAATTATGTGCCAATTCAATGTGGCGACTGCTTTACTACTCAAATTGTGAACACGTGCGTGTTGAATTAAATCTGAACCATGTATGGCTGTCGATTAATAATTATGTGAGCTTAGTAGAGCCTGTGTTTCATTTTTCTTATCCTTATCAGGCACAGGTGGCTCAATTAAAGCTAAGTCTGAGGTTTCTATCAAATATACGGCCAGACGCGAGATGAGCGCTTCTAACAACGAATGAGCGACGTCGAGTTCTAACCCCGTAGTCGTTGTGGGCCTGGTCGAGTCTGCCGAGACCACCAAACAGAAAATGATTCCTGCCGGCGCTCGCCGATCAAACGACAAGCATTGTAGGAATTTTGGTCTAGCTGCTCAGCAGGAGCGTGCTGCACTGGCGGGAATGGAACAGCATCGTAAGTATTACATTCCGTGCCCGAACAGGGCGCGAGACTTTGAGTTATGAACGTTTGAGCACAGATGGCGCACGTAAGTGACTACAACTGAACGATCGAGCTGTGCAAGTTTATTATGCGGAAATACGTAGCCAGCTTCGAGCATTTCGTGATGGCATTAGAAGCTTCCGGGGACGGACTAATGGCGGCTCTCTGCCAATACAGGTGGTTAAGCAGGCGTCAGTGAATCTGTCTGTGGTTGAGTCTCCCTTAAACCACCAAAGAATTCCCTCAACTGTGTAAATGTTGGTCGCCTCCTACGATCTGCATACCAGCACTCGTTCATCTTTGCAAATCTGAAACGTGCCAGAGGCGCACATTATTTGTGAATGGTTTTGTTCAACGTTTTGCATTCTTGCTTACATATCTGAAGTTGCGTGATGTATAGCTGTCAGTCTCACACCACTCCGAAGGAGCGCTCCAAGTTCCTGAAATATTCCGTCCTCCGAAAAGATAAACTCCCCATAAGGGAGCTCACCAAGAGAAAATATTTCATACAGCAGAATGCCATAAGCCCAAACGTCCGAGTAAGTGTAGAATCTTCCACCGTAGAAGCACTCAACCGCCAGCCACCGACATGGGAGCCTCAAGTCGAAGGACTGGACGGTGTAGTACCCAAGGTCCAACTGGCGGCACAGGCCAAAGTCTGCAATTAGCCAGGAGTCCTGTTGGAGTAAATTTGAGGAGCACGTTTCGTGCGGAGAGGTCCCGGTGTACAAAACCGAGTGATGCGAGGAATTCCATGCCTGTTGCTACGTCGGTGTACCAGCGGGGCATTGTATCCAGTGACGGTACCCAAGGCGCTGTGAAACAGATGCACAAATTATTGCAGGCATGACTGAATATTTTCTTCACGCTTACTCCAGTAATTCGAAGACGCGCCTTGTTGTGACATATCTGGGCTCACAACCACCCTCCGATTTCGCTCGTAGTAGTCCTCTATTGAACCCTACTCGCATAATTCGGTCAGAACTAGCAGCCGCCCGTAGGCGGCTTGTGAAGTGTTTGCCCTCACAAGGCACACAAGATTCTCGTGTCGGAGTTTTGTCATGATCTTCAGTTCCGAAAGCGTTCTCTTTACATTTTCCTTCACACCGTGTACTTCTGGCACCTTGGCGGCTACTGGCGTGAGTAAGGCGACACCGGTGCAGATTTCCGGCACGAGATCGCCCATACTGCCAAGCCACGCGCTGCTCGCATACACTTTGCCATGCTCACCTTCGCCCAGTGGCCTTTTCGTATCTGCGAAGCACAATATCAAGCACAGGCGTAATGAGTCTGGAACACATGCCGGCTCACCGATACGAATCCGCCATCTGCTAATCTCGAATTTTTCGTCATACGGTTCCTGCTCAATGCGTGTCAACCAGGTGTTCGTGGTTGGTCCAGTGTCCGACGCATGAGCCCGGTCACCTTCGCCTGGCGGCTCTGCGTGTGTTACTGACGCCACTGCCATCTCCATGCCCGAGGACGGGATTCCAACTGCAGAGCTCCAGGCTATATACTCGTGATCGAGCTGAGCATCTCCTTCACTGCCTTCGTTCTGCTGTATGACTACAGGGTGGAACACAATGTCTGCCCCCCACCTACATAAGATTGGGGAAGGTTTTACAGTGATTGTGGGGATGGATCTTATAGAGGGGCTTAATGCGGATCTAATGAGCCTACTCCCAACTTGATCTGATCATATTTGAGCGAGTTATTGCAAAAATAGTCCGAAAAGTACGGAATGCAACAATATTTACCTTTTCAGAAATGTGATACCGAATGTATGCTTTCTTAAGTTTGGCATTTTTTGCACAATCTATTTGTTGGGTCTGTGATGCGCGGTGAACAAAGTGCTTTTTCTTTTAGACAACTTAAAACGAATTTTTAATGCTAGACACAAAAATGACAACTTGCATACACGAATTACAAAGATTGAATCCCTGACTTGATTGGGAATTGAGACTCAAAACTGGAAGCAATGAGTTTCCATGAATGTAAACGAAACAGGTCCATGACCTTTACCATATAAATAGAAATAGGTTCGCATGCGAACTAAATGAAACTGAACACTATTCAAAGTCAAAGACACAGGCGCTAGACCTTTTCATCTAACAGGGACGACACAATTCATGTGAACAAGTTTGTGTTTGGCTTGATGATTCGCCGGAAGAACAAAGAATCTGAGTCCGTCCAGTGTAATGAGTCATCTTAAAGAGAGTCCGACCGCGTGATTCCCCAGCCTTCGGCGCTGAATTCACGGAGGAAAGCATTTGGTCTTCTACAAGCTGTTGTTAAATAAAGAGCAGTCTGGCACTGCTACTTTAATGCCAGAGTCCTGTGAGGTTTCTAAGCGCAACGCCTTTTAAGCCTCACACTCTGGCCGACTTTAGAAATTGCAGCGGCGTCGACGTCATTGCCGTCGCCATCGGTTCGGAGTTGTTGCTTGGCGGCGCGAGTTATAACTTTGCTGGCATGCAGAGTTCTTACACGTGCGTACGCACATTTCCGATTCCTCAAAGCAGCTGTAATGGGACGCCAAGGACGTGGCATCCAAGCGACACCTTTGACATTCCTATCTAACACTGCGAAACTGATACGACTGACTATCAAAAGTAGAAACCATGGTTTAAACCAAATTTTATGTTATTGTGATTAAAAAGCCTGAAAACTTTGTCATACAAGTGGTACAGCATGGATTACACGCTAACCCACAGTAAACATGTTCAGAGCCACGCAAATTATGTCATGATCACGATACGACAGTTTATGTAAATCGCAACAGTGCTTCCACACTGCTTGCGATAGCTAGAAATATGAGACTTGTCGAGCTGCCTTTTCGGCCCGGTACAGTGATTTTTACGACCATTACATTTTACGATGCAGAGGCGAGATCACGGACCCTACACAGAAAGCAACAAGGAGAAGGAGCACGGACATGACAACAAGTCGTGTTCGGATCGGGATATTAATAACTTATATTTGTAATTTTGGGACAGTCTTCTTCTGTCTCTTACTCTGTAAAGATTGATACCTAATAAAGCCTTTGTGCACAGAAAAGTAAAACCTCCAGATTACGTTCACGCCACATTGTATTCTCATTTTTTCCACCTCACAGCATTGTCATGCGAGAAAACTGTAGAACGGACAAGTAGCATCAATTCATGCCAATTATTCATGACAATTAAAGCATCACTAAAAGGTAACATGTTCTGGGCATTTTAAACCTGTTTTCCTGGAGTATGGATCACTTAACTTGTATACCCGCAGTCAGACAGACGGATGGTCGCTCTTAAGCGACAAATCTCAAAGTACGTAATGCTTAATGCTAATATTCACTTTACCTTCTTTTCGGCTACCAGAACTAGTTCGATCTCTCGTACACCTCAGCCTCTACCTCTCTGGTCAAAACATTTCGCGCAAATTTTACGCCTTCTTATCTGCAGATCTTGGCCATGGCAGGCTAACTGACAGTGACACTCTCTCCTTATGATCATGTAAGTCATTGCATTGCATTCTTGTGTGTGTTAAGGCAACGCCTGTAGATCGCGATTAGCGAATTACAGGGAAATTTGAGAATTTCGTTTTCGGTATTTATTGTTTTGTCGAAGAAGGTACGAAATGCGCGTGATCATGTATCATATTCCACTGGAGACTGGAATTGTACAAATATATTGAGAATTTAGCAAGAAATTCTTGCCGACAAGGCAATTCTGGAATATCAAGAATTGTATAAAAGCGGGAGCAAAGTTTAGGGAATAAAGAAAAACAAAAGCAGTCATCGCCAGTGGACTGTGCTAAAGATTATCAAGCATCTTTTAGTAATCTTTTCATCGCCAGCTACGCTTTGCACTTTGCACACAAGTATGAAGATGGAATCTTCCCTGCGCCCGTTCCGGCCAGTCTTTGGACCGTTGCTTGTGGTGGTGGCTCACTCCGTGTCTTAACGTGGATGCGACAAGATCAAAGATTTCAGGTGTTGTAGATGAGATCCGCAGGCAGAGCCCTCGAGGCGTCGCACGATGGTCGAAGTAACTGCCATTCAACTTCAAGTACTCCAGTTGCAAGCAGAGGCGACCACGTCCTTCAAGAAACGTAAATAGGCCAAGTCTAGTTTAGAAAAGTGTGCCCGTACCTGAAGAAACTTCAGCTTCAATGTCATCTTCAGCTTGTCGCTGCCTAAGGAACCATCACCCGGTCCCAGTTTGAGTGCCTCCCGTGCAGGAGTCTGTTCAAAAACCAACCGATTGAGATCGGACACGGAGAGCTGGTAAGAATTGCTCCAAATTAAAGTTAGCTTCTTGGTTGTGCCACCAAATTAGAAAGGAACGCTTGCAGGTTCTGGCGTTGCCTGGGGCCCACGATGAGGCTCCCTGCAGGTTCAGACACAGCTGGTGAAGGAGAGATTGGGTCCCGGTAGGATGTTGGCCGTGTACTCAGACATGCACTGTTTTCGTGTCTTCGAATTTGAGCAACATTGATAATTCCGGGTATTCAAGGCAACAGGGTCCCAGGTTTTCCTTCAGAGCTGACAAAAAGCAATAAATTGCAAACTAAAAAGGCAAAGTATGCGTCAAGGAACTTACGGAATTTCTGAGCCTGACGTGTTTGTAGAAGTGGCAACTTGATTAGGCTTAACAAGCAAAGGATTTCTTTTGATAACAAGCCTTGCTTAAGGAATAAAAAGCGTGGACACAGCAAGTGGCTGACTTGGCCAGACGATGGCCAGCCAAGCAGAGCGAAGCATCTACGAATGAAACTTTGGCTACTCTTTTTTGCATTCACGATTACGGTATTTGGTCTTCTTCCTCTCTCTGTAACCTTGCTCGCCAACTCTACATAAATTGTAACTGCGAATTATGTGATAGTAAATTGTGACTGAAATATGAACACTGATAAGCTATCAGCAGCAGCGGATCACATTCCATTTAGGCACAGTTCGCGAAGTTCCTTTACTGGGTTGTCCACCCAAAATCTCCTCGCGCAAATTCGAAATGTCAATTCTCGAACAAATAGCGAGCAACAGAAAGATTCTGCGCAGCAGTTACGCAGACATTACGGGAAATATTCACGATTTCAAAAGTCTGGTTCCAAGGTTGGTCGCTGCCGGGTTGGTGGCTCCAAATCAGGCACAGGAGGCCGTGAGTTCAGCATCGCGCTCTTACTTTTGATTGTTTCCTTATTGTACACTATTTTCAGTTCAATGATACGCGTCATCCAGACGACTTTTCCAAGGCTCTGTTCCTTTGGGACATTCTCTTAGCAAAGATGACGGACGTGAATTTGCGAGTGCTTCAAACTATCTTTCAGGACACAACGAACGAGGGCGTGGCCCAACTCTTGGCGGTGATGGTTCAGTCCAGGTCTGCCCTCAATTGTCCGCAAGAGGGTGTGACTCGCATTACAGCGACTGACCTGGTGCGGATTCGTGATCTGATTCTCGAGGAGCCCCTCACATACAATAAATGGAGCTTTGTCGTGGATCGCGTCGTCACATCGGCCTACGACGAGCACAGGATCAAGAATATGATGAAAAAGGAACACGATTACGCCGAAGGCGTGCTGCAGACTCTTCAGGCATGGAATGCGTGCGGAGACGCACGCATGCGACCCGATTTGCTCAAAATTTTAAAGGACGTTGGATTGATCAACCTTGCAGACAAAATTCAGGCCTCAGTTTCCAAGAATTGACGACTTTGATAACAGAATTGCAATGAAACGTAATTTGCCAAGTCAGTTCGAATCCCACTGAATATTCTTGAGTTTAACTTAATTAACATATTATAGCATGATGACTTGCAAGATTGATAAGACAATGTGTACATTCTGTTACACATGTTTATCCAAATTCTACATATCTAAGCATTTTATTCGCTCAATTCAAATAAGCATTGATTCAGTGTTAACAAGTTAATGATATTCACAATGTCCGAGAATTATTGGCGCTACTGTCCTTGGCCACGACCTTGCCCTTGACGCCCTTCAGCTCCGGGTCCAAGTGTGCGCCATGTGTCAACAGACGGTCCTCCTCCGTACTGGTATTGGTAGGCGGAGGCTGAGCCGGGTTGGCCCACCTCCACGTGCACCGACATGGCGCTGTATCCGTCGTCGCCAGGAGCTCCAGAACCCGCGCCGCCACGCGCACCCGCCGCCTGTCCTTGCCCTTGATTTTGACTTTGAGCTTGACGTCCCCACTGCGATTGCGGAGGCCCTCCGCCTCCTGCGCCTCCGCGCCCCATTCCCTCAGGAGCGCCAGCCACGACGCTCAGCAACGCACCAGCGATGCAGAAAACCTGGAAACAAATCTATGCAAGAATTTTACAGGTTTGAGAGAAGACATTTACTTACAACCAGGGATTTCATGACTCAACTCGAGGGAGAATCGATGGCAAAGTCTTCTCAAATTTCGCACTAAATTTACTGACATGAAAAGTTGACATTGTTACACGTATTTATAGACTAATTACATAATCGGTTTTGGATTATGTAACACGAGGATTATACACATAATCCTCGTGTATGCATAAAATCTTTAGATTCATTTGTCCTGCATGACATGACTTGCACATTTCATATCTTGAAGTTTAAGCCCACACACTTCTTCACTTCAGTTATTTGCACGTTTCTACATTCGACGATGATGATAGTGATGACTTCAGACTTTACCACAGGCGTGGGCATGGGCGGCTGTTCCAACCTTGTCTTGGATGCTGTCGTCCTTAAGCTCTTGAATCCTGGCCCACACATGCAGTGGGTCCTCGGGGCTCGATTGTTGACTCAAGTCAATCTGAGTCCCTCGCATGTAACCAGCAAACACAAGCAGCGAGGGGCTCCCACGGGAAGCCGATGCCCAGCCGCGTCTCGCAGTAGACCTCAAAGTCGGTGAGGACCTCGAGCATTTTGCCCTGCAGAGCACGCAGCATGCAGTGCACGTACAGCTTCGAGTCGCACTTCGTCGCGATGATGGGCGGCAGATCCTGCATCCGGGCTTTCAGCCAGTCGGCCTGCACCCAGTTCAGCTGGCAGGTTGTCGCCACGGACAGCCCGCTCTCATCGACCGTCGGGGCCTGGTTGTAGTCGACCAGGTCGAAGGCAGGTAGGGCGACCAGATCGGGCTGCTGCTGTTCCCTGATACATGTGTCCAGTACCATTTTAGTGTGGAATGTTCCAACAAGATAATTGACATCGCACAACCCAATCCCCACTCATGTCAACCTGTTTGCCTCTACTGGAAACTTTAGTTAAGTTGATGTGGGCTGCCACACAAGGAGAAAAATTACCCATACAATTAACAAGTAAAATCAACTCTTTTGTGCAGAATTCGATTCGCACACCCGTGAATGCCTGTCCGTCACAGTCCGTTGACCGTGTAACCCGGATGGAGTCGTCACGAGTACAGGTTGAAATCCCGAAGTTGTTCGTAGGTCAGGACTGGCTCCACTTCTGGTGGGATTGTCATTTGAGAAGTCACAATGCTTTGGTAGCAATTAGTCAGTATTATGGAGCCAAGAAGTCAGTCGCACATCATCAGCCTGAACAGGGGCTTGGACCCGACTGAAGCAAGCACATGGAAACTTCCAAGCAGTGGGTAGACTTGTCGCTGTGAAGATGTCCAGTCCGAACCTTCCGCAAACGACCAAACCAATGACGGTGACCGAAATCGAGGCCAAAAACACAACCCAAACCGAGGCTTCGAAAGGTTTCAGATAGATTTCAAAGTAGGAATCCGTTCAAAACACGTGACAGGATACGAGAGCAATCCCAGTCGTCCTCGTGACTAAGAAAGTATTCTCGTACTCTGCTGGAGCCACAGCGTAGCTCAAGATTGGGAATGTTGGGTACTCAAAGACTGTAAGTGTGTCTCTCTAGTGTCTCTGGGGTGAACGTACAAGGCACGGACACCGAGTTCGCTCAAGAACACATGAATGATGGTGGTCAAAGTCTCTCGGCAGCTTTCGCGTCAGCCAATTTCCATTTTCAGGTCCGGCCCCTGCTCAGTCATTTCTACACATTTCCAAGGGAAATTGTTTCCTTCCCGTTAAACTTCAGTTCAGTGGCAAAGAGCGACAGCCGTTTTTGTCCATTCAGTAATTTGTGAAT
>WIXG01000443.1:0-55697 GCA_009869945.1 Mesaphorura yosii | reverse complement strand
CCAGACTCCGATTTACACCACTGCCAATTTTTGTTCGATTCCGGCTTCTGGAGCCGACGTTGTGGATAAAAATGTGACCGGGACTAGTGGGGTATGAAGAATTATTTTACATACTGTATATATATATTTGTATATAAATTATCTCGATTTTATAGGTGAAGAGTTGTAGAGTTCAATAATCATTAGTGAAGTAGAAGTTAAAAAATATCTTATCCATTTAACGTAGCTGCGTTGTTCGCTCTTCTGTCAGCCTCCGATTAATTGGATTCAACATTTTCAGGATGCTCTCCTTTTTCTGTAATGGCTAGAATCTGTCGTTGGTATGGACGCAGGTTTGGGTCATCATTGTACTCTTGCCATTGTCTCACATCTTCTTGTGTCTCAAATTGAACAAGTTGACGACTTGTACGTGGAAATACATTTTGCATTAATCTTTCTTTACCTCTGTAAAAGTGGATTGCAGCCAGTTGACACTTTCGTTCAAAGATACGCCGCATAAATTCAAATTTGACTGGACCCTTTTCACATTTGACTGTGGAAGAGCTTAATTTCGCGGTTGACTTAGCAACAAGCAGGTCATCAGTACCCTTAATGGTGAAAGCTACCTGGTACCAAACGTGTGGCTCGATGCCGATCGGGAACTGAAACGGAATGTTGAGAAGGTGACCAAGATGGACTTGAACAATTTGATTCGTGGCACCAATTTTATTCTCGGTGGGAAAAGTAAATTTTTCACCAGGTAAAAGATTTTCTTCTTTGACTCCACGAGTTAAAGTCACTTCCACAATGTATGAAGTGCTTTCAATTTTCGCTGGGCCATAGAGTCCAACTCCACTCACCCAAACTGCGGAATTGACACTGAAACTAATGTTAAAATTTAATGAAAAACAAAAAATGAATAAAATCATATTAAAACCCATTACATAAATTAAATCAAATCAAATCAATTGAATTTTTCACACTTAATTTTATTAAAAACAAGTCTAATAATTTAAAATTAAATTGATTTTATTAGAAAAAGAAATTCTTATTAATTGAAATTAGTTTTCTTGTATAACAAACTTATAATAACTTTAAATTCGATTTTATTAAAAAAAGAATTTATTTAGGTTAAACTTTATTTAATTTAATTCGATATTATTACGGTTTCGTGAACTAATTGTAAGACAAAATCAAGACAGTATGCAAGTATAATGCAACTTACCAAACTTCACCACGAAACACAAGTTGGGAAGAAAAACATCCACGGGTCACTGAACCCTTGAGTCCCTTTTCATCGTCCTCCCGAAATCTTTGGACAGTGTACTCAGTCTCCAGGTAAAAATTGAGTCGCCTTTTGATCTCATTTTGGACAAAGAGGATGAGTTGGACGATTTGCATAATTTCAAAGACTGGATCGTCTTCTTCAACTTCTTCTTGTCGGGCAGGCACGAGGGCTTGTGAGGGGGGTGGAGCCGGCTGCTGCTGTTGTCCCCCTCCTCCACCCCCGACGTTTATCTGAATAAAAGGCATCTGAATACCTGGAGGCCCTTGTCCTTGGAATGCAGCAGGAGCTGGTAGAGCTACAGCCCGATCACCGGATGAGTCCATTCGCTGGTGTTGGTCACGGTCATGGGGATGGGCGCGTGCGCGGACTGACCCTGGCCCTGAGTTCCGTCTTGACGCTTCATCAATGCCAACGTTCACATGTCTATTTCCTGTCTCCTGGAGTGCAGCACGAAATTTTTCCCACTCACTCTCAGGTTTCCGTAGAAAGAGCATGACTAGCGTTCGGAACTTTTCACTTGTCGTCGGTTTTGCATCCTGCATTTGGATAAAATGAAAAACAAATAAAATTTGCAAAAGAAAACGCAAATTTCGCAAAGCTTACGACTGTCTCCATTTCATGTTCATTAATGACACGTTCAGAGAGCAACACACCAAGGAGTGAGTTCAGATTCGTCCCATTCTCTGTGACAATTTTGACAGATCTGTAAATATTATTTTTGTATCTGTCACCAGGAGTCATTTTTACTGTTTAATTGGCAATTGTTCGTTTATGTAACTGAAAACTGAGAGTGGTTGCACAAATCATTGTAGTGCACTGTTTTAAAAAAAAATTTCGCTTGGTTGGGGTACAGTTGTAATCGGTTAAATCTCAAAATTACAGGATTGCATTAAGTTTTATCATTTCTGAGATGAAAGGATTAATTCTCTTTTTTGATATGAGTAATGCCCGACACGAGTATTACCAGTATTAAATTACTGCAGCAGAGATATATTTATTCATTAGAAGTTTGGAGAGGAGTGAATTATTTGTATCAGTCAGGGCTTTAGTGCAATCAATTGTTAATGTCAAGTTTAAAGCTGCTGGTAATTCGTATTCTTATCTTCTACGTACGAGAATGAGTGGAAAGTGAATCAAAAACCACAATTCCCTGAAAGTAAAACAAAGTCCGACAGAAACGCTATTTACAACACAAGTTATGAGCAAAATACTTTGTCATTCTTATCAGGGATTTCTGGATTTCAGGTTTAAAAAAATGGATTGCTCTGCCAAACTAATAGGGAGGTGGGGCAAAAAAAAGTTTTGGCATTTTGGCAAAAAGCTGGCATTTATTGGCATTATACGGCAACAAAAAAATACTAAGGAATTAAAATCAGTTTTGGTTGCAGATTGCATTGAGTTTTTAATAATTTCTAACTTGAAAAAATTCTCAGCATTCTTGCGGCTTGAGAGTGTCGAGTTAGTTAATGTGCATAAGTTTGAAATGCTTCGGGACATACACATTCATCCATTCAAAGTAAACGGTACATGATTTGACCGAGTTCATACTTGTAATTTATTTATAATTATCGACAATTGACGTTAGTCACACCCGCATTCCTGTTAAAAAATTGAGGACAGCTATCATCAGGTGAGTTTCTAAACAAAATAAATATAAAGCTCATTTACTGACTACGGCATCACGGTAATTATGATCTCATCTGATTTGCTTAGAACCATGTGCTAAGTTGGGCAGCTGCAGCCAGCAAGGACGAGCACATGAGACTTCTGAAGTGACTCCTGGAAATTCTACCTGAAGATGAACTTGCCCAAGTGCCAAACCTTGTGTGCAAGACGAAGAAGCGAAGGGCCAGATCGATCTCAAGAAAGGTAGAATTTACTCGCCGTCCAAGCTAACAATTCACAAGACACTGTGTGCTACTCGATAAATGCATTTGCGCGCGTGACTTGGATTGTGGTACGGAACAAGTTTGTACCACGCTGCGCGTGTTTCCGGTCTGTTCGAATTGATTGTTTCATTCTCATTTCCGCATTTCGTTCTCACCGGACACAAGTGTTCGTAGACCAGGCTGGTCAAGCATAATAGACACAAGCCCTCTTTAGTAAATCTGATTCAACTTTAGGTCAGGGCTCCATCTCCACCAAGACGGAGTCTCTTGATCCCCAGAACTTCACAATCGTCTCAATAGAATGCTGATTCAGAAGCCAGTCAGCGTCGTTCCACGTCTCAAGTGCACCACATCCGACTGCAGCTGCCAGGGCTGCAACAGCAACAGGAATAAGAGGGGCAGCAGCGCCGCCTGAAGCAGCCAAAGTAGCTGGGCGTCGGCGGTTGACACAAAAGACCTCGAGTACAATCATTTCTGAACTACATACTTCATTACCGGAAGCATGCATGGCAAATCAGTTGAGTAGAATTGCACTTGAGAGCAGGAGCTCCTGAAATGCAAACTCCATTGATTGCCCACTGTCTGAGTGACCTCTGCCCTGCCATCCCGCAGCCTCTGTCATTCACTCACCACCCGAGCTCCTTACTCTTCTCAGCACTGCAGTCTGCGTGAGATATTGTGGAGGCAGGACGGAAAAATCGATAAGAACGTGCCTCTGACTGCTCTATTTGAGTCTACCTCTCGTGATTTCGTATCTTCTTGTTGAGAACTCCCAGAATAGAAATAAAACCTGTTGAGCGTGACGTCTTAGCTGCTGCTGAACAAGGCACAGTTGCACTTCACTCGAAAATCGCATTACCTCGTAATATCCCATCGCTACTTCTTTTAATTCAACGCGATTAACGACCGATGCGAGGCAACGCTTGCTCTGTGTGTGGATTCTTGAGGGACTAGCACCTTGCAACGAACGGACCAATTCTTCGTCCAGCCAGCCACGATGTTTGGAGTGGATTCGATTCTGGGGAGTCGCTCGGAGGACGACGACCTGTACAAACTGCTCGGCTGTGACGAGTCGGCCTCCGTAAGAACCGCCGCTACAGCCACCATTGACCCATAACTCATTCTCTATGTGTTGGTTTTGACTGCAGAGTGAGCAGATCACTGCGGAGTACCGTCTCCTGGCCCTCAAACTTCACCCCGACAAGAACCACGGCGACGAGGGAGCTCTGGAGCGGTTCCAGAAGCTACAGGAGGCGCGGGACACGCTGGCCGACCCCGATAGGAGGGCCAACTACGACCGGTGGCGCCACTCGGGCATCTGCATGCCCTTCAAGCAGTGGCTGGCTCTAAGCTCGAGGCGCCACATGGTCAGCAAACCACAACTGCGTTGCCAGTTGTCTACATTGCTGGAGTGCTGATTTGAATTCTTTCTATTTACAGACGATGCACTGGTCGAGCCCCAAAACAGGGCTCATGCTGGAGACAGGCGGCGAGGGAGGGGTAAAGGACAGTCATCCAGCAAGGACCGAAAGGGCAGAACAGATTGGTGAGGGTGGGTCGGTGGAGAGGCTGGCGGATCCGTGGCAGTGGCGGTCCGAGTCCCGTTCGGGCGTCTACTCCAAATTCAGGAACTATCAACTCTAAACTTGGCTGCAAAATACAACCTGATCCACAAGTTGTAGTTTAAGCATTTCATTAGGTCCAGTATAATCAATTGGTCAAGTAAAAACGTTACTTTTTTTTAGTTTGGATTCATTTTCTGTGTGATAAAGAATAAAAAGTGGCTGCGGTTGCATAAAGCGATCTTCTGTGTTGAGTCTTCCTCCGAAACCATGCACTTGCACTCACACGATCGAAAGTGTTTGGATGTGGGTCGATGGAGGTTTAGTATGTTGAGGCAAGGGAGAGGCTCATCCTTGCTCGCGCACTCTCACACAAACACTCCCATCAGTGAATTACTTTCATTGGATGCATTTATTTTATTTATTCACTCAGGCTGGTTACGCTTATTTATTCGCACTGCGAATTGCCATGCTCAACGCGGTCCGCTTTCGCACTTGCTAATTGATCGGGGAAGTTTAAATGCGAGGCTCCGGGTGTCGCGAGCCGACGGGGGCTCTCAGTCTTCTGCTCTTCGTTGTTTTCGTGCTCCTGCCCCTTCGCACTGTGTCCGGGGAGCTGTTCGTCAAATATGAAGCGC
The DNA here is from genome assembly GCA_009869945.1 of Mesaphorura yosii. Lineage (NCBI taxonomy): Eukaryota > Metazoa > Arthropoda > Collembola > Poduromorpha > Tullbergiidae > Mesaphorura > Mesaphorura yosii. The sequence continues at coordinate 50,341 of WIXG01000443.1, read as the reverse complement.
TACTCGGCTCCCCCGTCTCCATCCCCATTGAAACAAGCCCGCCGACACGACTAGTGGACGCTCCCGCCTGGGTGAGCATTAGCGATCAGGGCAAGGAACCGAACACGGACAAACACACGCCTGTGGTGCTCCTACTCCAGGGTACCGCGCAGGAGACTGGGGTCTGGAGCTTCAGCATTGCGGACCAGGTGGGTGTCGTGTCCGTTGTGATTGAGGTCGTCGAACCCAAGCAGACCTTCCTCCAGGGCGCGAAGGAGTCTCCCCATCAGAAAACGAGCACCGATAATCATCAAACTGTTCAAGGTATATTGCAATTCCACATATGCGGCTCTAAGTCACGGTGAATATTGAAGCGACGTCTTCCATTTGCAGGTGCGGTTGACGACGCCAACGAGGTATTAGAGCCGAGCCAGGACCACTCTCTCATAAAGCCTAAACGACGGCGCCGTACCGTGTTGGAGGGCTCCGGGCATCACACCATTGGTAACGGCGATGACGAAGACTACAACGATGAAGACGAGGAGGACGAGGAAGACTACGAGGACGAGGACGGAGATGACCTGCTCGAGGACCGAAAAGTCCCGATCGAGCCCACTCCGTCGCTTCAGCTACCTCCGAGTTCCTTCATCCATGAAGAATCGACCAGCACTCCGGTGGCCGTTCGGATCCAACCCACACCAACTGCCACGACACAGACCCCGCCTTCCCTCACGAGCCCCGTTCTGGCGCGCCCCGACTACGTCGAGTACGGCTCCGGACTCGAGCCCGAGACCACCACGCGCCGCATCGAGCAGCCGTGGACCACCACCCAAACGCCGTCTCCACCGAAATTCGAGAAGACTCACCGGAACCTGGAGAAGCTGGCCATTCCATCGGGCAAGCTTTTCACTCACAAGATCCCCGACGACCTCTTCACGCCTGTCGACGGCGGGGTTCGTTACTCTGTGGAGCCCCAGCCCAGTGGCGCCGAAGCCTACGAGTCGTGGATCTGGGTGACAGGGAGCGGTTGGATCCACGCACTCCCTCGCGACAAGGACATACACGGCTACAACCTGACGCTGGTGGCCGAGAGAGTGGATAGTGGCGAGAGAGCGGAGGCGGCGCTTCTGGTGATTGTGCGCCAGAGGCCCAAGTGGCGGATGTACAACCACGAGATCGAGGTTGAGTGGGGCAGGAACACGCTTCTCGACCGCGGGCTGAGCCCCGGTGCCCTGACTCCGGTGGAGGAGGGAGTACGCCTGGTGCGGGGGATCCTCGGCGGGGACTGGGGGAACGACGACATCATCGTGCGGCGCCTGGAGGCGCACGGCGTTCGCTTCAAGCTCTTCTACACGAACGAGACGCTCCTCGTCGGCCACTCGCAGAACACGTGCCCTGTGACGGAATTGGATGCCATCGCCCGGCGCCTCAGGCATGGACTCGACTCCGTGTCGGTCCACCTGACCGGGTCGCTCTGCGAGGGGATGCGCGGGCCACCCGCCAAGCCACAGGAGCCGGCTGGTGGGCGAACGCACAACTACCCGCCCAGCATTCGGAATCCCGTCGACGTGGTGCGGGGCGTGAAGGGCGAGTTTCTTGTGCGCAAGGTGAACCCCGACTTCTGCTACGACCCGCCGGAGGAGGGAAGCTCGCAGCAAGTGCACCTGAGTCTGAGTTTGGGGGAGGGGACGGAGCCCCTCAACGACAGCAACTGGCTGCAGTTTGACGAGAAGAACTGGGAGTTTTACGGACTGCCAGGGGTCGGGGGCACCTACACACTCGTGTGCCGGGACTCCGGGGGAAAGCCGGCGTACGACGTGCTGCGGGTTGAAATTGCGGACCAGCCACCGAGCACGGAGGAGAGCTACCTGACGCTGAACCTGCACTTCCTAGCGGCGGACTTCAAGCCGGGGACGATCCGGAAGTTTATTAGTCGGCTGGCGGCGGCGTTCAACGATTCTGACACGTCGAACATCATCGTGCGGAAGTATCAGGAGTCGAGCAGCGGGAACCAGAGCAACGTCCACTTCACGTGGGTCAATCGCACCAACCCGGCCGACGAGCGCGAGATCGTCGACCTGCGTCGCGTGATGCTCAGCAACGACGGACCGCCGAGGCGTGAATTTGTCGAGTTCTTTCGCCCCGAGTTTGAGATCAAAGTGGGCGAGCTGATTCCCAGTCGCGCCATGATCGGGACGGGCACCATTAACGAGGACGTCAAGGTGGCCGTGGCCGCGGAGGACGACGGCTTCATCAAGTACGAGTGGATGGACAGGTCAGAAGACAGAACTAATCAGACCCTTCTGTGGATAATACTTGCCAAACTAACTTGACTAAACTTGCTCTCTTGTTCTTTGTTAGTTCGCAATATCTGATCACGTTTGTTATTCCTGGCATTCTGATCTTCATCATGGTGTTGCTGGCGGTGCTGATTGCCTGCCTCCTCTCCCGCCACTCCACCAAGACCGTAGCCACCGCCCAGACGACGCGTCTCCTCGCGACGAACAACGCCATGTTGAAGAAGGGCGTGCCGGTCATCTTCCAGGACGAATACTTTGACGAGACGGAGCGACAGACACTCAACGGTAAGACAAGATCACCTCCAGCAACTTAACTACTTAACCGTACTTAAACTTTGACTCGACCTGTTTGCAGAGTCGAGTTCCCGGTCGCCAGCCATTCTGCGAGACGAGCACCCGCCCCTCCCGCCGGAGTATCGCCGCCACAACGTTCCTTCTGTGCGGAGCAACATGAACATTCAGGGCTACCAACCCCCGCCCGGCTTCAACCGCGCCCACGGCCACGTGCCCAACACACGCCCCCACCCGCAGCACGGCGGGTTCGGGGGCAGGGGCAGAAACCCCCCGCCCTACGTCCCGCCATAAGACGACCCCAACCTCATCAGAATCAGAAGGACATAATCAACCCGTGCGCGGGGCAAGACGGACTTGTTGCACTCTCCAACTGCCATTTAGCTTATCAGGTAGACTTTAATTTTAGTCTGGAGCAGAGGTCGGGCACTCACTCGGCCTCCGCCCGAGCCGCGTTGTGGTCAGTCGTTTGGTTGTTGTTTATGCAGCTGAGTTAAGTCAAGAATTGTCTTTTAGGCTTTTAGTTGATGTTAGGATTTTAGAAGTTGATCAAGTTGTGTTTTGGTTTTGTTCTTTGCTTGTTCCGTAACTTATGGTAAGGCGTAATTAAGGGACCGGGTTAGGACCGCCCGGTGACATTTGACATAGTCTGAAATACGTTTTGTTCTCTGTAACTCATTGCATTTAGCAACTAACCATACAAATAAAGGCGGCTTGTGTGTTTGCAAGCAAATATGTTCCTTTTTTATTTGGGTTTACTTTTTGCCTGATAAACATTAACGTTAGAATAAAAAGTGACTGTAATTCAAATATTCTGTGTTCACTCTTGTTCTGAATCCGAGTCCACCGCCGCCTCCTTCTCCACTGCTCCTTCCTCCTTCTCCTCGTCGCCCTCCTCCACCAGGTCGTTGCCGCGTTTTCTGAGTGCGGAGGGCGGAATGGCGTCGCTGAACTTTTTCAGTTTGGCGACAAAGAAGCCGTCCATGTTGTGCGTGTGCGGGTAGAAACGACGGGTCAGGTTCATCGTCGGGTGGAACCTACAACCCAAATTACAACTTGAGACACTGCACGAGTCCCTTTTTCCTTATTTCGTTGTCTACCTTTTGTCGTGGATCCTCGTGAAGCCGGGCTCGCCAAAGTCGAGTCCGGTGGGCACGAGCTTCACGTTCCTCCGCTTGAGTGCGTGCTCAACCACCGCCTCGTTCTCATCGGGCTGCAAACAAGAACCGAGAAACTGAGTTATGAAAAGGTGAATGCCGAGGGGTCAGCTTGAGTACGAGTGTTTATTACGAGGATGGAGCATGTGGCGTAGACGAGGATGCCGCCGGTGGTGGAGGCTGCGGAGAGGCAGTCGATGGCTGTGATGATGAGCTCCTTCTGGCGCGTGGTCGTCCGCTGAATGTCCTTCGCGTCGCGCTGCGTCTTTGTGGAGGAGTCCTTCGAGACGACCCCCGTGCCCGAGCAGGGCGCATCGAGGAGGACGCGGTCGAAGCCCGTCATGACGGCCGTCAGCTTTCTCGCGTCGTAGTTGCACACCACCGCGTTCTTCACGCCCATCCGGTGGAAGTTGCCGATGATGGACTTCCCCCGCGCCTTGTTCAGCTCGTTCGCAATCAACACGCCCGTGTTCTTCATCAGAGCAGCTGCAACAGAACAACTTTCGAATTGCCCACTGTTCTCTTTCTCAATTTTCTCAACCTTCTCGACTCTTACCGATGTGTGTTGACTTGCCACCCGGGGCGCAGCACATGTCGAGGATGCGCTCATTCTCCTTCGGCCCCAGCGCCATGACGGGCAGAAAGCTGGCCGCGCCCTGAATCATGTAGTGGCCGGCCAGGTACTCGGGCGTGGCTCCGACGGGCACGGAGGAGGTGTACACAACGAGTCCCACCTTGGTCCAGTTGCCCACCGGGTCCAGGTTCACTCCTCGGCCGATGAGTGCCTCCGCCAGCTCCTTCCGCCGCGTCTTGAGCGTGTTGGTGCGGATGGTGAGGGGGCGCTGCGTCTCGCTCGCGTCCAGAGCCTCCAGCAACTCCCCCAGCGGAAATATCTGCATGATGCGCTCCATCAGGAACTCGTTGTAACCGTAGTAGTCACACAAGTCCCTCACGAGGAGGGCCACGTACTCCGACCGACTCCTGTCAAACCATCCAAGACCATGAAAACACGAAATAATAGAGCGGCAGCATTTCCTGTCCGTTACTTACCTTCCTTCGTCTCGTTTGTTCTTAAAGTCGAGGAGAATGGAGACAACTTCCCGAATTCTGTGCTCGACCGTCGCCACGTCGTACGTCTGCGACTTCCCGTCTTCAGTCGGCTCAGGAAACTGAAACTTCTCGGAGTCTGCGATCTGCGTCTTGAGTTCGGCCTCAGCCAACTTCCTGTAGTAAATTTATGTAAGGCTAAGGTGTGAACTTATGCAAATGTGGAGTTCTCTTTGCCTTAAAGACTAAGTTCATGCTTACTCGTCCTTCTTGGCCTTTTTGACCAGCTTGGCGGCTTTCACTTCGAACGGCAGCATATCTCCGTTCTTCTTCTTGCTCGTGTCGTCAGTGCTGCTGTCGCTGTCTCCTTCGGATTCTGACTCCGAGTCGGAGCTGGAGGCTGACTCCATCTTGGCTGCAGCTTTTTTGGCGGAAGTTGACGCCTTACTGGGCCTGCCCTCATTGGCGAAGTCCTCCTCTTCATCGTCGTCGACATCGAACTCATCATTCATGTACTCGTCGTCCTCTACCTCCATGTCAGCCGATTCCTGGAGCCCGTCGTCCTCCTCCAACATGAAGTCGTCATCTTCTTCCTCAAATAGCTTCTTGGAGCTCACAAGCCCCTTCTTCGCTTCTTTGGCGCTCGCTACCTTCAGAGCCTTGGCCTTGGGCTTCTTCTCCAGCGAACGCTTCTTAATTTTGGGTTTCGTGTCCTCTACAACGAACCAAGACGAGCGTTATTAACGAGCATTAACGCGAACGAAGGCGGCAAGTTCTTACTTTCGAGTAATCCGGGGAATGTTGGGGGTTTCTGCTTCCTCGCCTTGCGACCGGGTCCCTTCTTGGGCTTCTCGGCCCAGTCTACTTTCCTGCCCATGACTCTGATAGATCGGTAATCAAGTCAAGGTAGAACTAAACTAATTAATTAATTTTAATTCTGTACTATCTGAAATGGCAACAGCTTCTTTCTGTTCGATGAGACTTGTGGCTTGCCATGTGCATGTGCATTTGAATGCTTGGATGCTGCGCTCTGATGTGCCAAGGAATAATCAAAAGGCGAATGAGTGATGAATGGGCATTCAAAAGGCACTCGCCTCGTGTTCGTTCCCGAAGATTCTCTTTCTCCTACTGTCCTTGTATAGCGAGTAGCGGTGTTTCTTCTGTGCATCAATTTAATTCATTCAACTCATCCTCCCGATCTGTGTCTTTTTCAGTGATTTTACAGTATTAATCGTCCCGCATCTTCCTTCCATCTTTTACAAAGTGGTCATGGCTGCTATAAACGTCCTCAATCCAAAGGCCGAGTTTGCAAGGGCGGCTCAGGCGCTGGCCATCAACATTTCGGCGTCCCGTGGAATCGCGGAGGTCATGAAGTCCAACTTGGGCCCAAAAGGAACCCTCAAAATGTAAGTGCCCAAGTACTTGGGCTTATCTCCATCTTTTACAATTGATTTCGTCATTCAATCGTGATGATTAACTCAGTAAGTTGGTTTGTGTAGGTTGGTTTCTGGCGCCGGAGACATCAAAGTTACCAAAGATGGAAATGTGCTCCTTCATGAAATGGTGAGTCAGAACACAACTGAACTGACTGAACATATGTCATTAATTTCTGTCGTTTGGTTTGTAGCAAATTCAGCACCCGACGGCGTCGCTGATTGCGAAGGCGTCGACGGCGCACGACGACATTGTTGGGGACGGAACCACTTCGATTGTGCTCCTGATTGGGGAGATCATGAAGCAGGCGGATGTTATCATTGGCGAGGGGGTCCACCCGAGAGTCATCACGGACGGGCTGGAGATCGCCAAGGAGGAGGCGCTCAAGATTCTGGACTCGATGAAGATCCCCGTCACGGTGAAGGACAGGGACACGCTCCTCAGCGTAGCCAGAACCGCCCTCAGAACAAAAGTTTACTACAAACTGGCCGACTTGCTGGCAGAGGTATACATTTGGGGCCCTCCTTTAATGTTCTGGCAGTCTTTGGGTTGGTTCACCTCATCTTTTATTCTCCTTTTCAGTTGTGCACTGACGCTGTGTTGGCAATTTACGAGGAGGGGAAGCCGCTGGACCTGCACATGGTTGAGATGATGGAGATGCAGCACCGAAATGAGATGGAGACGAGTCTGGTGAAGGGCATCGTCCTGGACCACGGCGGCCGCCACCCCGACATGCCAAAGAGCCTCAAGAACTGCTTCATTCTGACGTGCAACGTGTCGCTGGAGTACGAAAAGACGGAGGTCAACTCGGGATTCTTTTACAACACGGCAGAGGACCGCGAGAAGCTCCTCGCCTCGGAGCGTGCGTTCATCGACGCCCGCGTGGAGAAGATCATCGCGCTGAAGAAGAAGGTGTGCCCGGCAGGGAGCGACAAGAGCTTCGTGGTCATCAACCAGAAGGGCATCGACCCCGTCAGTCTCGACATGCTGGCCAAGGAGGGCATTCTGGGGCTTCGTCGGGCCAAGCGCCGCAACATGGAGCGCCTCAGCCTGGCCTGTGGCGGGATGGCCATGAACTCCGTGGACGATCTGAGCGCCGAGTGTCTGGGTTACGCGGGCAACGTCTACGAACACGTCCTCGGCGAGAACAAGTTCACGTTTGTGGAGGAGTGTCGGAATCCGAAGAGCGTGACCCTCCTACTGAAGGGGCCCACCAAGCACGGAATCACCCAAATGAAGGTACGAACCATTATGGAGTTTTTTCCCATTGCCCATGATGATGTTTGCTTTCTTCTTTTGTTTAGGACGGGGTTCGTGACGGTCTGCGTGCGTTGTTCAACGCGATTGGGGACGGGTGTGTTGTTCCTGGGGCGGGGGCGTTTGAGCTAGCGGTGAGCAAGCGTCTGGAGAGTCTCCACGTGGGGAGTCGGAGTGTACTGGGCGTGAAGGTGATGGCGAAGGCGATTCTGGTGATTCCGAAGGTGTTGGTGGCCAACTCCGGGCACGACCCGCAGGACACCGTGCTCAAGGCGCTCCAGACTCCGGGCGATTCCTTCGTGGGGCTCAATCTGGACACGGGCGACACGCTCCTCCCCACGCAGGACGGCATTCTCGACCTCTACGTCGCAAAAAAACAAATGATCGACGCCAGGTACATAAAACACAAACACCATTGACTAAATTGAGCTGAATTAGTTTCTGACTCCTGTTTGTTTTCTTTCAGTGTCGTGGTTGCTTCGAATCTGCTGCTGACCGATGAAATCATGCGGGCGGGTCTCTCCTCCCTCAAGTAAACACCGCTCTTCTCTCCTCCCGAGTGCACTTCCATCTGTTGGCCGTCTTTTGTTACTTCTCATTTACTAATGTCATTTCTACTTATGAAAACTTATGCTACCTGTTCCATGCACTTGTCTAATCAAAAATAGCCATACATTAATAAGGATTAATAAAGAATGGAAATTGGCTTGATAGATTCCTCTGCTCACTGCCTGGCTGCAGGCTGTCGTTTGGTTGGTTTGTGTGGGTTGTCACGTTGTCAGTCTGACAGTTATGGCCGGTGATTAGCGGGTCCTGGCTGGCTACGATTCGCGGGTCATAAAGTGCGCTTGTATGTTTTTGTAAGCGTGGTGGTGAGCCGTGGCGTTTGTGCGTCGTGTCTCAACGCCTGATTCATCGCTCCGAATATTAAAAGACCTCACAAATCTGCGCTCTGACAGCATCTTCGTCTCTTTTCCTCCTCTGAAATTCGTTTGTTTACATTATCCGTCATCTTCGTCTCTTCTCATCTCTTCTCTCTGTTGCCTATGCCTCGCCTTGTCTCTCTCATGAGATCTGCGGTGGTGGCATAAATTATGATTTTATGCTTCGGGAGCAGGCAGCCGTGATTTATTTCTGTTATCGCTCCATTCATGCTCAATTGACAGCCATTCACACTCACAACGCAACGCTCACCATCACCAAGAACAGTCGAGCGAAGGAATTCCGTGTCTTCGTGATTCTCCACCAGAAGTTTGCGTTCGTGACCTCCTTCGTGACTGGCTGACTCACCCGCGACGAATCGACAATCGAATGTCAATTGCGTCACAGAAAACTAAATCTGCTGGTTTCTCGGTCACAATATTCCATCCTCAGAAGTCGACACTCGACTCAACAGATTCATTTCCCAGCATTTCTTATACTCCATCCGCCGCGCCGCGCCAAGCTGCCAAGCCATGGCGAAGATTTCGTCACGAAGAGATGCTCGATGATTAGAAGCACGATCGCTGTTGGAGATGATTTTCAGGAGGGCAAAACGAAACATCGCCTGCGACCGGAATCTTCGGCGTCCACGATCAAAGACTTTAGGCTTGATTTTATGACGTCCGATTTTGTGATCAAAGAGCAGAAGAAGAATGAATGGAGAGTCGGCTGTATATCTGCGATGAGGAGCTTCTCGAGTTTTTGGGCTGGTCATTAATTTGCTGCTCTCAGAAAGGAAACCCCAACAAATTGAGACGGAGCTCCAATAAAGTTTTTATGGTTCTGGTCTCTTTTAATGGGCAGCAGTTGGACGCAGGCTGTGGCTCTTCTCAACTGCTCAGTCGAGACCAGAAAAGAAAGCGAAGGGACTGAAATGTTTGATTGCTCATTCGGCCGGTTGTGTTGCGGGGCAAATTGAGATTTCGGTGCTCCCAACTTTATTTGGATATCGGGATTTTGGATGTCAAGTTGAAGTTGGCCTCTTGTTTGTTGTTGTTTTGAGTGCCAGAAGCCGAGTTGTTCGTGGACCCTCCGCATTTGCTTATTTGTTCGGAGGAAACATCTCAACTCGGATTCCAGCTTCCAGGCGCACAACGCTCAGTGGCCCGGATTCTCACGCACTCTCGCCAGATGCGGACCCGAAGTGCGGATCCCCGGCCGCGGCCGCGCGGTGGTATCCTGGCGGCGGGGAGCGCAAAGGAGCCCGCTGGGCCGTTTACTTAACATTCGATCCCGAAATGGAGCTTCGTCGACACCCCGCAAAGCACGGCCCCTTTCATCCCTTCCAGGCCTCCGTCGGAATCAAATTACTGGGTTCCATTACTGCGTAATTATCAATTAGGCAGGCCATTAGAGGGAATTGATTTCGCCTAGCAAAGAATGACGCCGTCATTTGATGCTGGCTTCTCCTGGCATGGGAATGGAGTCAGGTGATTACTCGAAACATTCCTCTCCGAGTCGAACTACAAATTGACATAAATTCAAGAATTGCATTCGCTGATTAGGCATCTGATCACCGACTCTTCCGACTCGTTTCCTTTCACCGCGATGATGGCCACCGCCATGGGTCGTGCGAACAGAAATGAAAACTCGATGACAGTGCGCCCGCCCCTCCGCTCGCTTGGGCCAAAGAGGAGCGAGCGAACTCACCTTGCCACAGTCCCCGCCTCCTCCCCGCTTCGGAGCCCAACTCACTCTGGCCATTTGCTCACGTCTTCCGCACGCAGCTTCCTTCATCGTCTTCCGAGCACACGCGTCTGCTCCGAGACGGATGTCTGCAGCTCGCAGCTCAAGCATGAAATCACTTTTACGAGCAATCGAATCTCCTCGCAGCAGCAGATCAGCAAATCCACACTTGCGAAAGAGAAGAAGAAGAAACGGGAAGACGGCAGCTGGCATTGTTCGAGATTGCTAAACTACTTGTTAGCATTCTTAACTCTAATTCGAGATTTCTTGTGCTTGCTCTCATTTGATAAGTTATGAATACATAATTTCATAACTCGGAAGGCAGCCGACTCAGACGCTCCTCAGCCTCCAGCCAACAAACACCCAACTACGTTTTCACTCAGCACTTGAACATTTAGTGCACTGATCACACTCTTCATTTTTTTCATTCAACATTTTCCAGGCTCAAGCGCCTTATCGTGCAATCTCGTGTCCTCCTCCGCCGTGGTGCGCAAATTCTGGCTGAGGAGGGCATGAACTCTGTGCGTGTCCTGCGGAGTGCACACGACTAGAAAGTAGAAAAGTCGCCAGCAGCCGCAAGCCGCACTGTTGGCGGTAGGAACGATGACGAGTGGTGGCGGTGTGAGTGCGAGTGCGTCTTCGAGTCCCTCCACCTCGAACGCCAGTGTCTTTGGCGGAGGAGCCGCCCTGGGCCGAGTGGCCGAGTCCCAGTTACAGTACAGCGTGAGCATGGACGAGTTCGGCCCTGCCTCCTCGACCCTGAGCCCCAAGAACGAGTTCCTCCACCACTACGCCTCCTCTGGGGCGCTGATGGGCAACCTCAGCTACTTGAATGGCGGGAGTGCCGTGGCGGGCGACTACGCGCACTACGCCAGCTTCCAACACGCCAACAGCAGCACGAGCCTAGGCAAATCGGAAGAGGAACACGCTGGAGGAATTCAGGATCGGGCGGCCGAAGGGGCGGAGGAGGACTCGGGTAAGGCGAAACCCACAAACTACGCGAGTAGCGGTGGGAAGGGCGGTAAGAAGGCGAGTGGCACATCGCCCGTTTCGTCGACGTCCGTGTCGAGTGGGTCGGGCTCCAACTCGACAGTGAGCAGCACGGCTGCGGGAGGCGGTGGTGGGCTTCGTCGTCAGGAGAAGCCGCCGTATTCGTACATCGCGCTTATTGTGATGGCCATCGACAACTCGCCCACGAAGCGTCTGACGCTGAGCGAGATTTATCAGTTCCTCCAGCAGCGCTTTCCGTTCTTCCGGGGTGAGTACACGGGCTGGAAGAACTCCGTCCGGCACAACCTCTCCCTCAACGAGTGCTTCAAGAAACTGCCAAAGGGTCTCGGGCGACCCGGAAAAGGGCACTACTGGACCATCGAGAAGGGCTCCGAGTTCATGTTTGACGAGGGAAGCTTCCGCAGACGACCCCGCGGCTTCCGGAGAAAGTGCCAGTCACTTATTGGCAACCACAGCGCGCCGGGAGGGCTGAGTTCACCTCTCAAGTCGTCCCCGTCGCCCTTCAGCAACTACTACCCGGCGGGGGTCAACGCAGCGGCTCACCTCGGCAGTTTCTCGCACAACATGCACCAGCTGGCGTTGCCCACCGACTCCTCCGACCCGCTGCAGCTGGGCAACGGCTCATCGTCGCTGTACGCCCTCCACCAGCACCAGTCGCAGAGCAGCTCGCACGTTTCCTCGGCGCTTGGCGCATACGAGACGACGCTCGGCTGCATGGGCGGAGTCCCCACAGCCACCCAAACAACCGCCGGCAGCAGCTCCAACGGCCTCGGCTACCACGACGGCCCCGCCCTGGGCGACTACTCTTCTGGGCTGTCCCCCGCCATCTCCGTGATCCAGAACAACCCCTACGCGTCGACCGCCTTCAGCACGGGCAGCCTTAACACGTCGCCGACGTACAACAGCGGGAGCGGGGCCTTCGACTTCCACTACCTTGAACAGGGGGGGCTGAGGCAGCAGGGGGTGCCGGCGTATTACGCGGATGGGGGTCAGGAGGGCGGGTCGCCAGAGTCGCTCTCCCCGCAGGGCTACGGCAGCGGGATGGCGCAGTACGAATGTGCCAATCACCATGGCGGGAGTCCGGCGCTGTCGCTCCCCGTCGAGTCGCACGAAGGCCACTCGGGCCTGTGGAACGGAGCTGGCTACTGCGGGAGGGGTCCCTCCTCGTCACCCTCCGCAGCCCCGGGCCCCTCCTCTCCTGCACAGGTGTACTTTGAGCAGTCTCGTCTGCCCCACCACTGAGGTGAGTCATTCGAGTAGTGTGAGCCTCTCCCCATATCGGCTGACCACGTCGTTTAGTCTGGCCAGACCCATTAATGCCATTAAGCATGTTTACAACGACATTGCTATTGTGTGGGGCTGATGTTTATTGCTGCGTGGCAGACTGCGAGGCAGCAGGCTGGGCTCTCACGGAGGGTGGTCATTCTGCCCATAAATTGGTCATTGCATTATGCGAAATGGTGCCATTATGATTGGTGCCCTCTGAGATCACGTCCCATTACTATGCGTTTTTTCCTGATTCCTGAGTGATTCTGTGCGGCTGAGCTGCTGTATTGCGTGAGATTTTAGGTGGCTGCAAGTAAAACCATCCATTGATCCAGCGTATTTGTTTTGCTCCAGTTTCGACCTTCCCCTTTCTTGTTGTTTTGAAAGATGAGAAGTTTTTTAATAGCATCGAGCAGACGAGCGAGAGCATAAAAGAAGGAAAATGTGCGTAGGGAATTTAGTAAACCGAAGACGAGACAGCGCAGACTGCCGACAATCAAAGTACGCTACAAGAAAGAACAGAAGGAAAGATGCTCGGTTAGCTCGAGTTTATCTCTGAATTATGAAACGGAGAATCGAATCAGACGAGAGCAATGCGAGCTTTGTGAGAAGGGCGAGAATCCAAACTGGATTTGTCGATTTTCACGGTGGAATGTGGAGTGCGTTCTCGGAAGACAGCGATTAAATCCAAGGTCTCAAGTCCCAATTCGCATTACTGAATTCATAGTCGACATTACAGTAAGATCAAATACGTGAAATTTTATTACTCTTGCGATAAGGAAAAATGAAATCCCACACGTGGTCGCAGCGGCTGAGCTGTTGCATGTTGCTGGGTGGCAAACGAGTTACGTTAAGAGTCTGGCCCAGATTCCCAGTTGCATCTCGCCAATTGCAATTATTGCAAATTATAATTGGCATTTCTGCACAAACTGATCAATGAAGGGTCATCTACCTCGCATCCTTTGTTCGGCGCTCTGTGACAACTCACCAAAAAGCAAATAAAGTCTTTGTTTTTTGCTGTTCACAGGTACTTCGCCCTTCCAGAAGCTCCAGGACGGTGACAAAGCGAATCTGTGGAGTGACGGTGTGTTGGCCGAATCGAGTGGAGTGTATCGACGGAGATCAGCTGGATCTACGCCAACGGATGAAATGCCAAATGCTGTGCCTGGCTGCGGGCCGCGTGCGAATCAACCTCCACTCCAACAAAAGCCCAGAAAGTGAACAATTGAATGTCTTCTCCGGCCACGTGTTCCATCAAAACTCTTTTACGAGTCATTTTATTGTGTTTTCTTTACAAATTCTCTCGAACCTTGAATCTCGACATTCACTCGAAACAGAGCTTGCGAAGAATGTGATACAAATCAGCACAAATCTCGATGGAAGCCCGTGCAAATTCCCAACTCTCTTCTTCTTATCTTCTTCTTTAGCGTCTTCAGATTAGATTGTAGGCATCTCTCTCTCTTTAGTCTTTAGCTTAGATTAGATTAGTTGAGTGCCTGTGAGGCCGAATGGCCTGGCCTGGCGACCGACGTGCCTTGCAGTATACGTATTCAGTCGGACTCGGATCCTGGACAATTTTAGTTTTGTACGGGAAGGGTTGAGTTGAATAAATTAATTGATCTCTGAGCATCTGCCTCGTCTTTAACCAACTCGGAGCAGAGGAGCAGATTACAGCCTGCGTGATGTTTTCTTAGCAGAGCGGAACAGAATGCAGGAGACGAGCGAGGAGACGGGGCGAAGGTGATCTGGCAAATGTTAAAGTTTCAGACTTTCGGGTGGCATCCTCACTCAGCCTTCCATGCCTTCTCTGCCTCCGCTGCGAGAATGTGAAGGGAATTATTCATGGCCCGCGCCAGTGACAGAAAAGTCCCACGGAAAGAACCTCAATTGAGAATTCGTAATAAAAGTCAGGCTGAAGAGAAAGGCTTGTTGTTCGACAGAAGAAGAGTTCCGTGCCAACAAACCGCTGCGAAGAAGATGAAAAGATGATGAAGATCGAGGAAACGAAACCGAGAAGACTTTTGCTTTTGCCAGGAGCGATCTGTCCAGTCTCTCGTTTCTCTCATTTCTCTCGCTGCCATCCTGCCTGCAGTCTTCTGAGCAATTTGTTTCTAATTTTAGGGCCGAGGTGTGAGCGACACTCCACAACACACAAACCTCATCCAACACAAGACCGTGATTCACGCCAATTTGCTCAAACTGAAAACATTCTGCTCGTTTCAGGGAAAATTTGTGACTCACGAGATTGATCGTCCTTTCCAGGAAGCAGCCAAAATAAGTCAACAGCTCACAGGAAAGGAATGCGGGTCGAGGAGAAATGTGCGGTCTTTAATTTCTAATTTGCGAGATGCACAGTTAACAACATGAAAAGATGTAGACTGTAAACTGTGGAATACATTCACGAGTAATAAAACAATTAACAGATTAACACAGGGGGTCAGGAGCGACAGGATCTTCCTTCGCTGGTGAGGGCTACGTCTTCCGGGGTGCCAGTTTGGAGACGTGGTCAAAGGAAATGTCCCGCACCGTCTTGCCCTTGTTCGGACCCTGCAACAATTAAAGAATGAAATTGCTTGGACTTGGACGCTTGGATATGAATTGGAATGTGGTTGTTGGACTTACTGTCGTGATGACTGCTTCCACGGTGCAGTTTTTCGTGTCGATGGAGCTTAGCACTCCCTCTGACTCACGAAACTCCCCATTCACAAACAAAATCGGATTTCCTGCAAACACACGACAAAAAAAATAAATGTCATGCATGCGTCGTAAACAGAATACGACAGCTAATTTATTCAGAGTCGGTGAAGTTGGCATTTACCAGGAGCGGGAATGACGGTTTCCACGTGGGCCTGGTCCAGCTTAATTTTCTGCCCTGTTTCCAACATTTTGACGATGGCACAGAACTGACTGACGAGGGAAACCACTCGACCCTTTTCGTTGTGGTACTTGTCGCCCAGCTGCCTCGTCGTAATCTTCACAATTATCCCCTGAACAAAACAAAAACGCACCATGAATACTTGGATGAATGCAGTAGTTAGCAGAAAATTAATTTTTCATTTACCTCTGCCAGCCAGTTTGGTTTGTCATACTTTCTCCTTTTCCTTCGTTCTTCCTCCTCCCGAATCTCCTCAAGCGCCGATTTTCTCTTCTCACCGCTTGAGCTCTTCGAGCTTTTGGAGCTGAAGCTGGAGGAGGTTTCCCATTTGTCCTTGGGCACTTTGAACACGCTCGAAGTACCCACCAAAGGCTTCACATTCGCGGCCGGCTTGGTCTCCGCCAATTTACCGCTCAATTTGACGACGATCTTCTCCTCCTCGTTTTCCCTCTTGAGTTCGGTGGGTTGTGCGTCCTGGTCGGCGGAGGCGCCACCCTCCTTCACTCGCTCGATCTAAACAAATAAAGAATTAGCCTCAATGTGCAACCGAATACTTCGTGCAGACCTTTTTTACGGGATCGTACCTGTTTCTCGATGAAGTCCAGCATTCGCTCTTCGTCATCTCGGTCCATCTTTTCCTTTTTGGCGGCCGCTTCCTGTCTAGCTATTGTTTCGGGGTCTCTGCCAAGCAAAAACGGTCACATTATCTTAACTGCTCGGATAATCAGTACAACGGTCCTCCGTCTTACCTGTCGATGTAGGTAATGAACCAGCCCTTTTCTGTTTCCTCCACGATACACTTTCCTTCTCTCCCAAGCCACTTGACGAAGCCCGTGAGGCTCATCCACCGCGTGGCGTTCATGTGCAGATGCTCCTTGTGGGAAATGTACTCCTGATAAACCTGCAGGCGAGAAATACAAAAATTGTAAATTGCCAATGAAAACGACCAGGTGAATTACTTTAAACATGCTCATTTTGAGTCATATGATAATCGTTATTCAAATGAAGCTGCACTTGCCTTGTTGGCGAACACTCGCTTTGTGCCGAACCTCCGTCGAAGGAGCTCGATGTACCCATCCGAGAATTCCCTGAGAGAGTGAACAGAGAGCGTTAAATCAATGCAAGGGGCTCAATGGGGTATCAGGTGAGTTTCAGATATTCCTTTATCATGAGGATGGCTTACTTTGAGAACTCGTCGAGGTATCTGTTTGGATTTTCGCCAAAGAGGAGGAGTTGCCGCTGGTGAGCCTCGGAGGTGGTGTGGCACTTGAACCCGTTTTCGTCACGACACTGCTTCTGACACATTTGGCAGTACCAACGCAGCTTCTGCAGCCCCTTCGCCTTCATCTTGTTCGCCAAGTACTTTGGCGTTCCCTTCTCAGCCTTCGGCATCTTGCCTAATTATTAATTAACTAATTCAGAAGTAGTCAACTAAACAAAATGGAAGAATCCACCACTGATTAACTCAGCCAGCCAGTTTGATAATAAAATTCGAGTTGAACAGCAAGAATTTAGTTAAGTTGTGTTTTGGACGAAATTGAGACTTGCTTGAATTCTTGCGGGTAGGAGCCAAGGAAGACCGATCAAAACCTTTTCGAAAAGCTTTGTTATTATCGCTCTGTTTTGCGACTTTCTGGAACAGATGCGTCTGGCGAAAACATTTTGCCAAATGACTGCGAATTTGTGCGGCATTAATTAGCAATTAATTGAATGAAATTAGCAAGTGTTTTGCGAATTGGCGTGGAACAATTTTGCTTGTTTCTGTCGAATTTAAGAACATATTCGGAGCAGTGGCTTAATAGAAGGTGAATGCACTCGGCCGAGAGCCTGTTCACAGTTTTGGAAGGACTGCGAACTCGAAATCTTTTCAGAATCAGAAGGAAATTTACAGGTAATTCGTTCCCGAGTTAACTCCTTCGTGTAGTGTCCTCCAGAATGACCCGACTAGACTTCGTGCTTCTCGTCACCGTGCTAAGCTTGGCATGGCCGATTTTTGTGAAGGGTTCGACCGAAGAGGTTGAGGACTTCCAGCTATCTTTGTTCAACAGGAGTTTGGGGTCTTTGTACCAGCACTCCGGGGGTTCTGGCAGCGCCGTGCCGAAGCGTGAGGTTGCGTACGTGCACCCGTTCTGGGAGAAGTTTGGCGAATTTGACGGCAGTGGGTGCAGCGTGAGTAAGAAGCTGAAGCGGGAAATTGCGGGCTACAAGGAGATTGTGGAGCAGATCCTGGCCAAAGCGACGGAGGGGTACATGAAGGGCGAGACGTTGAAGCACCTCGCCCACTTCACCGACTACTTTGGCTCTCGCGTGGCCGGCTCGGTGGGCCTGGAAAAGGCCATCAACTTCCTGGCGCGGCAGCTCCTCAACATCCGCACTCTCGCCGGCCACGTCTACACCGAAGACGTCGAACTTCCAAACTGGCAGAGGTAACGAGCAAAGAGACGCTGGGGCGGGCATACTCAATTGCAGTGACTCCTTTTTCCTTGTTTCTTGTTTTACAGAGGAGCAGAGCGACTGGAAATCCTGGCCCCAATCAGGAAGGCGTTGGCAGTCAAGGGACTCGGCCTAAGCGTCGCCACTGCGCCGGAGGGTCTGGAGGGCGAGGTGGTGGTCATCGACTCCATCGAAGAACTCAAACAGAACAAGAACAACGTAAGCCAAGGCCACTTGTGAAGTAATATTTTATTACCGAGGCTGGTGTTTCGTGTTTGAAGGTGGCAGGTAAGATTCTGGTGTTCAACGTGGACTTCAACGAGGCTGGCGTGGTTGCGGTGAGTGGCGCCTCTAAAGGGGCCATTCTGGGGGCGACGGCCGTACTCGTTCGTTCGGTGACTCCGTTCTCGCTGTACTCCATCCACGCCTCGCTCGTCGTGTACAACGAAAAGCTGAAGAAGGTTCCGGCAGCGGCCATCACCGTCGAGGACGCCGAACTCCTGGCTCGATTCTACAAAAGAGGTGCGGACCAGACGCAACTCACACTGCACCTACCTCTGACCTCTACAGTTGTCTATTCTGATCTGCAGGGAAGAAGGTGGTGCTGAGGCTCTTCCTCGAAAACACCGACATCGCCACTGCTGTCTCGACGACTCGTTCGCAGAACTTGATTGCTGACTTCGAGGGTCGTGACTTGGCCCGGGACTACGTGGTGGTCTCTGCGCACACGGACAGTTGGGACGTGGGACACGGCGCCACGAGCTCGGCAGGTGTCATTCTGACGTACGAGCTGGCTCGGCTGTTTGACGACATGAAACTGTACCCGCGACGGACCGTGCGGACGGCGTTCTTCACGGGGACGAAGCTGGGGAACCTCGGCGTGCAGACATACCTGGACAACCACGAGGACGACCTCGAGAAGCGCTACTCCGTCGTGTTGAATGCTGACCTCAGCTGCCTCCGGGTCCGGGGCTTCGTCTACTCGGGCTCCGCGCAGGGCGCCTGCCTCATCCAAGAAGTCCTGCAGCTCTTCGCCGAGCGCCTGGGCCACCTGAGCCTCATCCACGTCAACGGCACTGTCTCGGACGCGTCCTTCTTCACGCAACCCACGGCGGGGATCGGAAACAGCCCCGCCAACATCCCGAGCCTCACCCTCAACGGAGACGACGGCCACGCCTTCTGGTACGAAGACTCGGCCGCCGACTCGGTCAACATTTTTGACTCGAACCAGCTGGACATTTGCCTCGGCATCCAGGCAGCCACCGCCTACGTCCTCGCAGACCTCACAGAACACGTACCCCGCTAACAAATAAATTAACTAAACCAACAAACTCCAAGTGTTCTAAGCAAGACCAACGGTCTAAGGAAGACAAAGAGCATGCCAGAATGGCTTACATTGTTAATTAATAAATTAGAATTTTGTCCATCAAAATGAGCGTTCAGAATTATTTTATTAAAGACTTTAGCTTTTTATTAAGGCTAAACAGAATGAGAGAAGTTTACTTAAAAATTAAATAAACTTATCGTAGTTTCGTAGTGTGGCGACGCAGTTTCTGGAGCGTATCTGCTTGTGGTGGAGCGAGTTTCGTGTTTACCAGTCGGTGACTTTGAAGTGATCGTCGTCGACGGTCGAGAAAATGTGGCCTTCCCCACTCAAATATTCCAAAGCATGCCTGCGCAAATGCAACAGAGGAATTAGTCAATTTAAAAATTCATAACTGTCTGGTCCATTTCATTTCCAGATTAGTTTGCACTCACTCGACTTCCTTCGCCGTCATTTTGGTTTTGACATTTTGCAAGATGACGTCTCTGTGGAGGCCACTCTCGCCCTTGCAGCTCTTCAGAATGTTCAGAATCAGATTCTGGTGAGCCGTGAATCCATTTGAGGGTCCGATCTCCTTCTCCATCTTGCCACCACCGCCAGCGGAGGTTCTTCCCATGTTGACCCCGCCCAAAGTCTTGTCCCCGAGGCCGAAGCTGGTCCCGAACATGGCCGCGGTGATCGTGTTGTCCATTCCGCCCACACCAGCGTTGATCTTGGCATCCTGCAACAATTAAATAGACTGCCCAACTGTTTTTTAAGTCCAGGTTCCAAGTAGTATGTTGATGTGTACCTGCGCTGCCTTGAGCTTTCTGAGTTTGCCTGGCAAAAGAATAGCTTCCAGAATGTGGGCCGTGATTTCATTGAGATCAGTCACAGGCACGGCCTTGTGGAGCACCAAATACTTTTTACCAGCTGCGGATTTGGAGGGCGTGCGGAGCAATCCAATTAGGCGCCCGTAGGTGCCTTCAGTCAAAATTGTGGCCATATCGACAACTCCGTCCTGCAATCGAAGACAGATTGAGTACAGAAACATTTCTTTCCCCAGGGCTTCGACGATACACTAACGTCGGCGCCAATGTGCTGAACTGCTTCAATCACGCCAGACTGATCATCGACGAGGAACGAAATCCGAGTGGTTGTGACCTCAACGTGTCGAATCAGCCCAACCACGACCAACTACGAAACAACAGTCAATGTAATGAGAGGACTCATAAGCCCAAATGGAGCTAGAAAGCCGCCTGTATCCTGCTTACCGTTTGGAGCTCCATGTCTTCGACTTTCAAATTGTCTTCCATGCATTCGAGCAATTGTCGAATGGCCAGTGGAGCCACATTCTTGATACGACTCTGCCCTCACGGAGTGAAAAAACGAATTTAATTATTAATTAGACACAAGGGTCCTCAGAGATCAAGCAACGAACAGAACGGATGATGGTGATTACCTTCTTGTCAGCGCCGGCGCCAGGGTCTTGTGAAGCATTGGCCATGAACCCACCACCCCCTCCGTGGCTACCGCCGCCGCCTCCCGCTCCGGCAAAGTCCCCGAAACTTTCGCGACCAGAAGCCCACATTGCAACGAATTCACAACTCACCCGAGATGCTAAAGACGATGCACTAATCAATCACAACTCACAATTAAGAGTGCAGCTCGACCTAGCTGACTTCTTGCAACTCAACACGATGGCGAACGTTAATATCCTAATTAATTACGAATTGTTGGTTGCAGCGTACGTTAGTTAAAGAACGACAACGGCTTGAGGTTGAACAGGAACGCGACTTATTACAACCAAGCTCGTGTACGTAAGCTTTAGAATGAAGTCTAGGACTTGTCTCAACTTGTTTCGTGCGTTTGACAGAGCTGGGCGCCCTTTCGATTACGAAAAAAAAGAGAATTAATTCAGTCTTTGTTCAGCAACTGCAGGAAGCGACTTCGAAGGACGTTTATGTCTGTGCTGCGTAGTTTGACTTGGAATTCAACCCTGGCGAAAGAAGGCAGCATGCATCCCGAATTCGAGGCTGGGTCCGTTGTCTTGAATTTATTCCAGCATTTTCGTTTTAACGGCGTGCTTGGAGAAGAGACCAACTCGAGATTCCGGAGTCAAGTAGATGGAGAGGCCACGCAGTCTGGAGCAACGAGCCAAGTCATCTCTGATCTCTTGAAGCTGGAGCAGATGGATGACGGCTCAAGTGCCCGAACCCTAGATCGAGCATGACTGATCCTTTATTTACTTGGTGGCCGCATTCCTCTGTCACGCTGATCCCTTTTGCTCTGATCAGAGCCAATTAATACACGCTCATTCATTCTGTCTCTCACGAGCGAGTCGAGAGTGCGCATGTGCGTCGGAATGAATCTTCGGATACTTCGGAAGCAGAAGCAGAAAATTTTTACGACTTCGGGAGCTCCAAATTGCCTTTCGAAAGCTAGTTTCAAAGGCACCGCTTCCGGAAGCTGGATTAGTCAAACTGCTTCATTTGATCCTGTCGCATCTCACAGGCAGGGTCACGATGCCCAAGCAGAAAGCAAACGCACGGCGGAAGCAAGACGATCTTCTGCTGTTTATCTTGCGACTGAATTCCTCGTCTTGGGAAGAAGAGGACTGGAAATTCTGATCTTGAAAGCGATGCCACTCGAGAACTGAGTTTTGTGCCTGGATTCCGGGCCCTTTCGAGTGGCTGACTTGCTGTTTCGAGTACCCACACGCAGTGGCTGGCTGCGTGACGACGGAGCGAGGCTGGTGATTGCGTGATTGGCCGTGGAGGTGTTGGTGGAGGGCTCTCGAAATGAGAGCTTATTCAGCCACTCCAAGTCACTCATTCAGCCACAACCACAGTCAAATCAAGCACGCACCTTCTCTTCTCAAGAGCCTCAATGTGAGCTGAATGTTTCATGGTCATCCTGAGCCCGATTCTCATTCTCAGTCCCTCCAAAGTCAACACTTTTCGTTGCAAGTCTCCGGAATGTCTACCACCTTCACTCGCTCTCGTCTTCCCTTCAGTTAACTGGGCTTCAGTTTCAGTTCTCAGGCACAAAGACTCGCATTCATATTTTTTGTGCCTTGCAGTTCGCTCTTTTCGTTTTGGAGGTGTCAGACTTGACGGCGACTTCCTCTCAGCAACGGCATGCTTGACTGTTTTATGAATGAACGTGCAACCTGAGAGCAGAGCAGAGCAGAGTAGGCCACGAGTGAATTCAGGCGACTAATTTCAGGACGACTCGACTCTGAAATCGGATCCCAGTGAAATTGAGCGTGGAGGAGACGACACGGGGTCTCGCCACCCTGATGCACCGGTCAACGGTCAACGAGGGCAGTGCAAAAGGATGAATGAAGTCAGTTGAGATGAAAAGGGTCGTCGGGTGACCCACACACGCAGCCTCCGGCCGAGTTAGTCCGCTTCTTTCAGCATCACATTTCACAACTGAAAACCCAACAAGAAAGGCAAGAATTCTTGAGACGGCTTCTGCGTCTGCTCTTTGCTGATGATCGTCGTCGGTACTTCCGCTCTTTTAATTCCTCTCCTCGCATAATCCAATCGTTTCGTAATTAATCCGGCCTATTCACGGCTCACGGTGGATTCTAAACGCGCATGCAACGGCGCAACGCAAATGAGTTTTTAATGTCGTGATGCAGGGATGAAGAAAAGAAAGATGAAAGGAGTCTGTGAGATTATGCATGTTCTTCCTTTGGCTAAGAGAAGAAGAGACAGAGACAGAACAAAAAACGAACTCTCGAGTTGGATTCTATTTTTGTGCGTGTTGACAAACTTTGTCTCCTGCAGTACAAAGCAAAGAGCAAACGTGGTTTACGAGTTTACACGCTGCTGAGTTGCATTGCGCAATCCCCGACCGATTTGTTCCCGACCGGACTCAAACTCAAAGGCCTTCTAGAATGGACACGGCGATCCTTGTAAACGACTCAACACTCCATAAAACTGGACTCGGCTGGAGAAACGTCCAGAACAGTGATTTGCGAGTGAGTGCCGGAATTCGCTGCTGACGAGGAAAAGATGAAACCGGGCTCGGATTCCGACGGAACTCGTTCTCTGTACTCTCCTGCATGCGAGTTGTGCCGTGCTCGCTTTGTTCGTTGGCAGTCATCTGCGTCGTCGTCGTGAAGATGAGAGACAGAGATGAATGGCTCGGATGAGAGACGGGCAACTCGAATGCGAATGTTGCAGCGCAACAGAAAAGACTGAAAAGCTGATGAGTAATCACAAATCATAGGCACACTCCGAACTGCAAACTCTTCATCTTTTACTCTACTTCTCTGCTGCATTCTTCGGTTCCGTTTGGTATGAGATTTTAATCGCTTCTCAGAACCCGAGATTTGACCAAAGAGGCCAAATGCCACAGTTTCGTATCTTTATCTTCAAGGGATTCTGAGACTCCGAATTGGCCAGTCGCATGCATACATAAATACGAACAAAACAAGAGTTATTGGCGCTGCATTTGTTTCTTTGCATGTCGTCGGCTGTCGTTGAGCCGCGAAATCAATTTTCTGCTTATTAACTCTGACGCAGGCTGCGATTGTGCGTACGTCATGATTACTCGACTTGGACTTTGTTTGCTCACGACCAGCCGCCGCATTTGGTTCCAATTACGCCTGTCAGCCTCCACGCAATAATTTCGCCTTTCGCGTACGGTGCAGTTGAAAGACCGGATTAGGATTAAAGAGTTAAGCGTTGTAGGCTCGTGTCTCGCCAACTGCCGCAGAAACTGCAACTGCAAATCATAAAAACATTTTAATGTCGCCGTTTCATGTCGTCTGTCAGTTTATCGTGTTCACACTTTGTAGCGTGACGTGGGAGTGGGCGAATTTGCAATAAATTGCGGGCGGGGCGGAGTGCGTCGCGATAATTCAACTCGCATCACTGAGCGAAATGAGCAGAAATCGCAAAAATACTTCTGCTCGTAAAAACAAAACATCTGCAACGGAATTCGGGCTTTCGCGCTGAGCTGTGCTGAGATGAAAAATGGCTCAATTTCGGGTGCATTTTATTTGCTGTGAAACTGCGAAGCGAAAGAGTTGCAACGAAAATACAAAATGCTACAAATGCCAGTTCACCCTTTCTTTTCTTTTCCTTCTGCTGTGTTGAGTGTTCATCGGGCCGTACGCTGAGCTTTTTCCATTGCGTCCTCGTTGCGTGACCGCGCCGTGGCTGATGAAATGCTGACGAGATGCTTTACAAGGCGCTTAGTGTTTGCTGGCCGAATCAATCCGCCTGTTGTTGTCCGACCGACTGATCCTCTGCTGTTCCTTCCAACTCTTTGTGGCCCTGCTAAGTCCGATGTAACGAATTGTGGGACAAAAGAGTTGGCAGGCCGTTGATCGCTGAATGAACCTCCCATCTTGTTTTGATCTCCGGAACATTGTTGATGTTATTATTAAAAATCATCACCAGCAATTTGACAAGAAACAGCCAGCGAACTTCTACCGAGACCACCAACTCTTCTTATTTAGCTCGTCTCTTCGTCCTGCATCTTCTCCTGGGCTGGGAGATTGATGATTGCGGGGTTAACAATTCATTTGCAATGCGAGGATCCGCCGTGGCTGGCTGCAGCTGTCTGCCTCAATTTACGTAGACGCAGGCAGAAGAGAGTGTCCGATCTGACGAGACAAATTACTCAACGCAACCGCTATTCATCACTCGCATTTAAAAACAGAACAAGCATCGCATTTTGAGGAAAAAAAAATTTCCAGTCTTTTCAGTCTTTTGTATTCCCAATTTAGAAATGTTAGACGTCGCGAGAGAGTTGGGCCCACAAATCTCTGAGCGTGGCGCGGCTGGGCTGAGCTGCTCCGTGCCCGGAATTCGGATCGGAATCTGCTGATCGCTGATCTCCGGCCTTCCGTCGACCCACCGTGATTTACGCTCTCGAATTCCAAGTCCAAGTGCGCGATTGAGTTTGTCACGGCCAATTTGTTGCTGTAACCTCTCGACACTGGACAGCCATGTGGAGTGGATCAGTGCCCTTGCCTTGGCCGCCCATTGTTATCCGATTAAAGAATAATGAGATTCATAAATGGCGACGAAGACGAGATGACAAAGGCCAAGAATAATTGTTTGGGCCCGTAAATAAAGTGCTCAAGCCTCAAATCCGTTGTCATTTTCTCATAAACACTTCAGAAATGAAACTCTACAGTGCAATTGAGTACACTCCTCTTTACGGTTGTGTCTTTACGGGTGGGCTCGCCCGCTTTTCAATGGAATAACGTAAACAATTGAATTGAGAAGCGATCTCTCTTAAAATGCAATGAAGGAAAGGGAACTCTCTTAAACTTAAACTCACTACTTTAATCCCGATCAAATTGAGTGCTGTGCAGTGAAGAAAAGGTCTGGTGCCTTTTCAAATGAGGCATGAAAGCAGAGTAGCTCAGAAGGAAGTGAAAAAGTGAAATCGCGATCGCTGTTGACGTGAACGCGAGATATGCACAATGAACAAATGAACAGATTGAACAATGTGGCTTGGCTGTTCACGGGTTCATGAATGACGACTTTACGACCTGCGTTGGCCGTAATTCTTCCACGATCAACGATCGCTCGGCTCGCAATTTGCGAACGATTCGAATGCTAATCAACGGGAGCGGAAGAGAATACGATCAGAGATCAGTTTAGTTGCGTGTTGCATTTACTAATGAATTGAGAGACGACATGCGACGCGTTCGCGTGAGGAGAGGCCGAGTACGTGCGTGACGCGTGACGCGTGCATTATTTATAGTTTCGTGGCGCATTCTCGACTTTTTACACGCACTTAACTCGCATTTGTGGCTAAGAATAGACGGAAGGAAGCTGAAATGATGTATGCGAGAGAAGGCGTGAAGTCGAAGCTTCTCTACTCTTTCTCGGGACATTGGGAAAGGAGAATACGAGTCACTGATCACCGGCACGGAGCCCGAATGATGAATGCGAGTGACGAGGAGACTCGCAAAAGTCGCCCGTCTCTCCGCAGCCACTCAGCAAAGACATGAGTGCATAGTGTTTTGAGATACAAATTGCTGCATGTCTGACACTCGACTGATTCTGATCCAAAAATGTCAAAACTCACTCCGAACCACAACTTTTCATATCGCACGCATTCCAATCGAGGCGCAGCGCAGGCGCAGGCGCGTAATTGAGCCGAGTGAGCGATTAGCTGAGCAAATAATCAGCAGACACAATAAAAATGGCTAAAATGTTGTCTGAGATAACAACTCACGTGCGCGAAATGAATTCCTCGTGTTGAGTCAACAGAAGAGCCAAGACAAGACACGAGTTTCATAATGTTCGCGAATAAACAATAAATGATGGCGGCTGGCGAGGCGGTGAAAGCGGCGGAGTGAGCGATTGTTTTGAGAGATAACAAAAACAGCGGAGGCAGGCGGCTGAGAAGATGAGCCGTGTAAATGTTTAATCCAAAATTAAAAGTGCGAGCTGTACAGCAAACAGAATAACAGAACTCTTGGAGTAATTAAAGTATTGCGTGATTATCAATCTCACTTCGCCCCGACACAAGCTCGCATTTCACAGATTCACAAGTCGACAATCAGCATAAATCAGGCGAGGAGTCAAGCCAGTCAAGCGGTTTGTACACGAAAGGGTGCCATTTGACTTTTGGAGTCGAGGTGAGCCTCGCTTAAAACTTTAAAGACTTTAAACCCGCTGACGGTTTGCTTACGACATTCTGGCCTCTAAATTCTATACACTCTAAACTAAAGAACTCGTGGAGGAAGCGGAGTGCTCCTGCTGCAAATGACTTCCGCAGTTAATCCTACCGTCTAAATTTAAGCGTGGGCTGTGCAGAAGAGTCGAAGTCGGGCTGATATGCCGAGGTGCTTTCGCATTTTGCTTGAGTCATCCACAAACACTAAACACTTCTCCGCACAAGTCGTCCATTCGGAATGTCGTCGGCCGCAACAATTTAACAGCGGCAGCGGGGAGAGCGCCACGAGTCCGTCCTTCTCTCTGATATGATTTCTCTTCTGTTCGCTGCGCATGGGAAAGCCGCAGCTGACGAGTCGCTCGCCTTCGAATGAATTCTGAATTACAAATACAACGCGAGCCGCCTTCGGGCAGCCTCGCTCACAACTTCAAAGAAGTTTGCGGAATGAAACTCCCGATCTCTGAATTTCAATTAAACTCAGGTCGAGTAGAAGGATCGATACGCAGACTGGCGGAAGCCCAGCTGCGACTGCTGCCCCGAGGACGTGTAGCCCGACAGCGGAGAGCCGTTGTTGTTGCTGTCACCCCCGTAGACAAGCTCCTGACCCGGCCCACTCGGCGGCTGCCTTGGCGCGGAGAGGGTGGAGGAGTTTGAGCCTACGGAGGAGGCGGGAGACTCGAAACCGCCTCCGTTCGATGTGGCCGAGTTCAGCGGGCTTCGCAAGCGGCTCGTGCCGTTGTTACCGATGGCATTGGAGCGGAGTTGTTGACTCTCCGTCGTCGCGTTGTTGTTGTTGCTATTGGCAAGCGTCTGCGCTGAGGCGGAATACCACGCAGATCGTGCCAACGAGCTGCTCATGTAACCGTCGACCTCGTGAGTGTGTGCGTGTGGCGGCGATAGGGCTGACATTTGACCGTGGTTCGGGATCAGCGACATCTCGTCGGGTGGCGTGCTGTTTGAGTAGCCGCAGGTGTAGGGGCTCGAGGCGTGGTAGGCGGCTGCTGCGTGGTGAAGGAGTGGACTGCTCTCACGCTGCCCTCCGCTGCCCGTGACGAGGCTGTCTACGCTGAAGGGGCTGCAGCTGCTCATCTGCTGCAGGTGCGTCTGGTGGTAGTGGTGGTGCAGTGCCGCAGTGGGGTGGTGGAGCAGGTGCGGGGCCAGTGCCGCCAGATGAGAGTGCGACGACGCGAGTGAGGTAGGCGGAGGTGGGAGCAGATTGCGTGGGTCGTCGAGGTAGTGGCTCTGCTGATGTTCAAGCAACGTCTGCGTTTGTGACGCCGACCCGTCGCTGTTGGGCGAAATGCCCTCCCCGCCTCCTCCCACACCTTCGCCGCCGGACGGGATCGGGGAAGAGATACCCATGGAGGAGACGGAGACGGTCGTGCCGCCCCCGGAGCTTCCGACCACGACGACCTCTGTTTTGTGGTGGTCGAAGAGGCGGCTGGAGCGGGACGACGAGCGGTGGTGATGGTGGCCCGTCATGTGGCTGTGTGGCTGCTGCGAGTGGTGGTGCTGGTCGGCGGCGCCCTTGCCCGAGTCGACCTTCATGTCGAGCGGCTCCGACTTGACGGAGGAGGAGGAACTCCGGTTGGCCGTGTGCGAGTGCAGGGGGCGACTCTGCTCCGAAGAGGTGTTGAGTGGCGAGCCGTTGTTCATTCCCCCGACTCCGCCCGGTCCACCCGCACCACCACTGGTGTTGATGTTTATGACGATGTTGCTGTTGTTGTTGGAGTTTGCGTGTGCGTGGTGGTGGTGCAGGTGCGACAGCTGCAGCGGACCCATCACACCCCCGCCCGTCGTTACCCCGCTGCCCCCGTTTTTGGTCATGAGGCTCGTATTGCTCGGGGTGATGTGGCTCATCTGCTGCTGCTGTTGCTGCTGGAGTTGAAGGTGTCTGGCCAGCTGGTGGTGATGGAAATGATGGTTCTCCGCGCTGAGTCGCTCCGTAACGCTGTTGCCGTTGCCACCACCCGTGGAATTGACGCGGACTTGAGCATGTGGCTTACCGACGTCCGTCTCCTTCTCGCGCAGGGCGTCCTTCTTCTTGAACCGCCTCCGTCGTCTGAGGTAGGATCCGTTGTCAAACATGTTGTATGAGTCTGGGTCCAGCGTCCAGAAAGAACCTGCGAAAAAAAGACTTTTGCAATGCAAACTGACGCAAAATCCAATTTTGGTTGACAACAGTCCCATTTTGGTTCCTTGCTCGTGTTTCTCTGAATTTTGAGAATTGGAGTTTGTGTTACCTTTTCCCGGTTTCTTGTCGTCGCGTGCGACTTTGACGAAGCACTCGTTAAGGGAGAGGTTGTGGCGGATGGAATTTTGCCAGCCCTGCTTGTTCTCGCGATAGTACGGAAAGCGCTCCATGATGAACTGGTAAATGCCATTGAGAGTGATTTTTTTGTCCGTCGCATTTTGGATGGCCATTGCGATGAGTGCGATGTACGAGTACGGTGGCTTCACCATGTCCTTTGTGCCCGCGCCGCCCAGGCCTCCACCCGCAGCTCCGCCACCGTTGTAGGATCCCCCGTGCACGGCTGCGGCAACGGCGGCGGCTGCGTAAGGGCCGTAGCGGGTCATGGCGGAGTACTGCTCGTACGGGTAAGCGCCCGCCGAGGGCGACATCCCGGCCGTCATCGGCTGGAGGGCGGGCGAGTAGGAGCTCGGGTGGCGGTAGTACGCATTCTGGTCTCCAAACAACGTGTGCATGGCGCCCCGACTCAATTTACTTTGATCATTCACTAATTGAGGATTAATTGTCTGATTTGTGTTGGTCGGACACTCTCGCTGTTTTGATAATATTTTCTGTTGACTCTCACAACACATGCACTGTTTATGGACATGGTCCAGGCTGACTGGGCTGAGAGAGTGATGAGATCCACTCCGTAAATAAACAAACACTGGCGGATCAAAGCGCGGAGGAGGAGAGCGTGAGAACTTTAAAAAACAAACAAAATTATACAGTCACGCACGAGCACGAAATCCACTCAAAATAAAATCCACTGTCTGCCAGAATTATGAAAATTCATTTAACAAATCCACGTTAATCACCAATTTTTGTTCATTTTTCATTTTCACCGCAGTTTGCGAGAGTTTTCATCGGCGCCCTCGATTTTTCAGTGTCAAAGCCGACGTTTGATTCACTTTGACTGATGAGGTGATTGGGAGTCGATTCGTTCTCACTTTCACTGGCCGTAAAAAGCGTGAAAATATTTATGTAATAAAATATGTGATAATATTTATTATTATGTTAAGGAGGATATTTTGTGAAAACAAAGCGTTGAGGTGTGTGTGTGTTGGGCGCAGATCGAAAACTAACCAGCCCAACGTGGCTGGAGTCTGTGCCAGGGAAAACAGTCTGCGAAAACAAACGCGGTCCATTCAGCCTCGGCGCTCCTCAGCCGAACTTTTGAAATTATGTTTTAACGTAAAAACAACAATCAATGAAGAAAGGAGTCGTCTCGATCAGGGCTCGAGCGATGACTCCTGATTGTTTATTATTTCTATTTGTTATCCTCCACGCATTTGTCTGCCTCCCCGAACTGCTCACCAGAAACTAAACTCACAACATCAATGCAACCCATTCAACGAGACTCTCGTCGCTTGGCAGTCTCCGCTTGGCTCGAAAAGAGGAGGAGGACCAACAACACACGTCTTCACTCTTCTGCACCTCGTCTCTTCTTTAACTTATCTTGTTTGTATTCCCAGGCTGAACGCTTTTGCTCTCTGCGCAAGAAACGAGACGAGACGGGAGACACCCGTGCGTGCTTTCAATTCGAACCGAATTGAATTTCTGATCTGAGATACACGAAACTGGTGAGTTTCATGACGCTTAATCCAAATTGCTCATTGCATTCAGGCAAACATCAAAACCGGGCTCCGGATCGGGAATCCATCGTCGTGCAGGAAAAGCAATAAGAAATCGACGCGCAGGATGATCGAAAACCGAAAATGCTGATGGCATTATGAAATGAAACCCGAATCACCTTTGAGCGATCAATTTGGCTTGATTGTCATCTGCCTGCGCCGAGTTCGCGTCGTTCTCGTCGTCGGGACTGAGAAAGCTAGAGCGAAAGCGAGAGCGACTGAGTGAGTTTATGTTGTGAGGAGCGTTGGCAGCAGCGAAGCGGAAAGGCCCGCCCAGCCCCGTCCTTTTTGACTCCTCCTGAACCAATCGCAGGGTAACTCGCACTCACTCGCCTCGGAGCTCCTCTGCTCTGCCGCTCGACGGACGTGTGAAAGAAAACAAATAAAAACGAAGCCAGCCAACATCATTTCGGGCGAACGAGCGTCATCATCAAAACGATAATAAAAATAGTGGAAATGGAAAATGGCTCGTTTGGTGTGTCAACTTGTCAAGCACTCAATTCCCCATCAACCAACTGCCATCAAATATTTAGTGCAGCATTCAGAATTGAGAATTGAGTTCACTTTCACTTGCAATTCATAAATTCATAACAGCTCGATTGAGATGGCTGAACTCCTGTTGTTGGATTGGATTAGCGCGTAGACGATCGTTTCACCGCTGTTGTTCTTTGTAATTACGGCGTGCGGGCACGCGTTGCGTAATCACCGAATTGTAATCGTGTATGCAAAGAGTCCAAAGCAGTCGGACTGCAATGTGTTGAGTTCGATGATGTTGGTTTGGTTTTGTTGGTTGTGGCTGGCTGGAGGGAGCCGAACAATGCGTCAATGCATTGTTATTGTTGGGGATTAAAATTCTGGCCCAAAACTCAAGCGAGTTGAATGCTGAATGGGTGCAGTCAGCATTCAGTTCGGGGGGATGGCAATAATGCATTGCGATTCAATTTGTTCCAATTGAGAGCCGACTGCCCTTTTCAGGGATAAAAAATAACAACTTCAAATTGAGTAAACACAATTCAGACCGCATTCTCGTTCGCTCTTCAGGAAACAAACTGGCTCATTCGCTTCTCGACTCGTCACTCTGCATTCTCATCATCTCATCATTCGCATCCTCATCTCTCCTCTCCTCTCTTCAACTTTTGCATCTGTGCATTTTGAGCGAGCAATTTGTGGTTTGGTCAGTCGAATGAATGAACGGCACAGTTAAGAAAATACAAACTCCGCTCGAGTTGGAGTTGCTGGAGTGGAAATTTTCGAGTCCAAACTGGGCGGGCGTGTGAGCTCGTGAAATCCGAACTCTTCTTTTTGAATCGCCATTAGCCTCGTAATTTACTGCGACGACTAAATACTAATCGAGTTGGCAGAATGTGAAGCGGAAGTGGGATGTCAAGTCGTTCTCTGTCGGGGGTCAGCAGATTAGCCCACAGCCACAGGACAACGGGACAGAAGACCCTTTCATGACTACTTTAAATGAAGTCGTCTGGAGGCGTCCTGCCGAGAACCCGCCGGCCGAAACCTCGCGTAAAAAGTGAGAGTTTGAGATTAATGGACTCTGACCGGGTTGGAGTGAAGTGAGTGACAGGAATTCGGCTTTTGGGCCGCTGCAGCCTGTCTTCTGTCACCAATCATTAACAAACACAACAATCCAGCAACATCTCGACTTCCAGAACAGAACCGCCTGGCTGAGAACTGCTGTCGCTGTCTGCTTGTAATTCGGGTCATTATCTCACCATCAAAACTCCTCCGTCCATTTTTAGAAGGGAAATCCAAGACGGGAAGACGCAGAATCAACAGAGTACTTCCTCCAGAAGAAGACTCGGTATCGCACCAAATGTTCACAGCAGCTTGTCGGCAGCCTCAAAGACAAGTGCACAGAAGAAATTTAGAGGCTGACAACTCCGTCTTGTCTTGTCTGCTTTGTCGTTCTGACTTGGCTTTCTCTTTGACTCTGACTCTGACTGAGTTAAGCCTTTTGCTGGCTGGCATGACATGGGTTTTGGTTTCCGGAGTAAGTGAGAGGAGAGGAGCGATAAGACGACGAGTAAATTAATTTTGGAAGTTATTAATCCTAATGCCTCCGTGGCTCCGGGCACTCCATTCTCCTCTCCACTCTTATCAGGCCCACTTTTGCATGCATGCACGCGGCGTATTCACATGCAAATCTGCCACGCTGATGTATTCATCCTTCTTTTGTGGTCGGCCAAGAGGATTTCAACCCTTTCGCCTTTCCTTTATCAATCTGCCTCCGCCAATCTGCCATGCATAAATTAAGCCGCCCATAAAGATGCCTGCCAGAATACTCAAAGTACTGAAAATAGAAAATATTACACATTGGACTGTGGAATTGGCAATAAGCGAGCATTGCTCATGAAACGAGTATGAATGGCCAATAAAAGAGACAATTTATGACTCGTGTTTATTTAACGCTTCTGAATTATAATGCTCGAATGAAACTCGCATCTAATTCGATAATAATTTAGCAGTAACGAGCCGTTGTGATGTTAATTGGCATTTGAACTCGTAAAGACACAGTTTGGGCGGACGAACTTTCTCGAAGACGATCGTTGATGGGTTTTCCAGATGCAGTGCGGGGAGCAATGCAAGACGGATGCAGACGATGCTCGAGCCCGGCCAAGTTTTGAGGCAGGCTGCAGGAAAATCTGGCTGTCAATAAAAGTAAGAATTTTGGGAGAGAAAAAAGTCAGAGCCTTTCAAAGTTGAGACTTGAGAAGAATCCATCAAAATCCCGTCTGAAAGGCAGAAGTGAAAGAAGCTTAGCTTAGCGACGGGCAAATCTCCTGTTGCAAGGAAGAAGAGAGATTTTTACACTGCGCAGTGCATAAAAGAGCAAAGAAGATGAAGAAGAGATGAAGATGGTAAAGATGGAGTATTGATGATGATGAAGTCTCGTTAATGGAACACGGGATTATTAACGGCCGGATCTCTACCGAATGGCGTGTGCAAATGGGCGAAAGATGATGAAAAATGATGCTGGTAGTGAATTAGCCTCAATTAAAGTGAAATTTGCATGTTGGAGGCTGGGAATGACCGATAATTACCTTTTCTCGACTTCGCGAGAGGAGAAATGAATGGAATTCTGGGCCTTCACAATATTTTGATAAGGATTACTCCTGCTCGGCTCGTCTTCGATGCAGCAGGCAAAGGCAGGTTGGCTTCATTTCATGGGAAGGAGCTCGTTGAGATCTGTTTATTATTTTTATCCAACATGTGCACCATCATCATCTCAAAAGAGCCTTTCTGTATCGCATCTCGTGTGGGGCTCTCGAATGTTTGCTTTTGCGAGGAATGAACGCGTTTCGAGGACTGGCTGCCAGGCAACAAGAAAAGCCAATTCCAATTTAATAACGCTTTTATTGAGGAATTTCTCACACTTTCCTCTGCCTGCCTCTCCACTACTCGTGAGTCACAGACTCGGCAGACATCTTGGCTCTCCCGCGTCTCATTTTCCAGCTCGATGGCTATTTTCCCGGGGCGTGTGTGCTGTGGCCTGCCTGCCTACGCAATCAATTCTCACTCGTCTCGGTTTCTGTCCGCAAGGATGTTCGTGTCGTGTCGTGTCTCGGTGGCAAAGTCAACAGAGGAACACGCCGAGGACATTCTTGCCTCCTCACCTCAGCCGCCCGCCTTTCAGCACTTAGAGTCGTAAATCCCATTAAGTGCCACGTCACGCCAAGCTAGCTCGACTCGGTTGTTTGTTTTGCTTCTGCGGACCACGAAATATTCACGCACTGCACTGGCGAGGGTGCTCAACCCTTCCAGACACCAACATGAAAGAACGAAAGAGATGGCACATGAATGGAAATGCAGTGCGATGCGTGCGTGGAGGTCTTTGAAATAAGTCAGCCCAGTAACTCTGAATTCCGGTAGCAGAAAAAGCAAAAGCTGTCAGCTCGCATTTTAAATTTTATTCATCCGTGTCTAGTCTCCGTCTTCGTCTT
Source organism: Mesaphorura yosii (assembly GCA_009869945.1). Lineage (NCBI taxonomy): Eukaryota > Metazoa > Arthropoda > Collembola > Poduromorpha > Tullbergiidae > Mesaphorura > Mesaphorura yosii. Next base: position 15,842 of record WIXG01000443.1, on the reverse strand, counting down.
AATCTCCAATACTGAATCTTAACTACGGCTACTGTAATTTACAATGCACAGCGCACAATGAAATTCATTATTCGTTGTGAATGCTCGTCACCGTCACTCGATGAATGCAATAATTGACGAGAGTGTTCGAATGACTGCCACTTAGCACACCTTCTCATCTGCCATTCAAATCACGCGTAATTCAGGCCAATTACCGTGCTAAATCAGGACTCGATGAGGTTCTCAATCTTGAACAGCATCGCCTTCCTGCTCATCAACGATGCACTCACAAACGTCGAAGACGCACTCGGCTCCTGCATTCCTTCCGACTCCTTCCGTGTCCCCGCCGTTTTGAGATTTGCTGCCTTGCTCCGTTTTCTCCTTCTGAAGTTGCCCATCTCGAACATGTCCGCATATCTCCCGTCCAGCGTCCAGAAGTTGCCCTTGCCCGGGTGAGCCCTGTCGCGGGGCACTTTGACGAAGCAGGCGTTGAGGGAGAGGTTGTGACGGATGGAGTTCTGCCACCCCTGCCGGTTCTCCCGGTAGAAGGGGAAGCGGGCCATGATGAACCCATAAATCCCGTTGAGGGTCAGCCGCCCCTCGGTGCTCTGCTGAATGGCCATCGTGATGAGGGCGATATACGAGTACGGCGGCTTCTCGAACAGCGGGCTGCTGCTGGCGGTGGCGTTGGCTGTGGCTGTGGGGCTTCGGAGTGGACACTCGCACTGGAAATGAACGCAGGGTGTGCACTCTTCGCAACTGCAGCCGTAGCCGTCGCTGAAGAAGAATGAAAAATGACTTCGCTGATGTCCACCTGTGGCCGTGGCTGCGTACTTCCGGAAGCCGGGCACCGACAAGTCACACGGCTCCATGGCACAATTAAAATTAAATCCAAGCTTTATTAAATTCTGGGCTACATTTACTGTGCTTCGTGGAGTCCGAGTTCTGGAGTCTGACTGACTGACTGATTGTGGAACGGAGTTGGCGGACTGAGTCGGGCTGTGAGCGAGCAGACGCGTCAAGCTGTTTAATTGCGTCTGTTATTGTTATTATTACAATAATACACGTTTGAGTTTTATTTCGAGCAGATAATTCGGAAAAGCCGACAGAGCAAACGCAAAGAAGAGCGAGAGAAAATAAAACAAGACTTTTTTGTTTTCTTACGGAAAGGATAATTTTGTGTACACAAGAGTCTCTTTCATCCGAGCAGCTTAAATAAAACACATCACCCAAATATTGTTGATTTTTGAGAAACATGAAAACAAATGAAACGAGAGCTCCAGCTTCAATCTTTCAAGACGGCTGTAGAAATTGCAAAATGAAAACAAAGCAAGCCAAAGCCAAAGCCAAATATTTATCGATGTTCGATGGCCAAGTGAAAGCCATTCATGCAACTCGAATCACCAGAAAAGAAAAACAGACACGAGTCAGACCTCAAACACGAATGGAACGTGGTTTGATCTGCTTGCACGGATTACTGCGATTACGTGATGACACTCATTGTGACAGTTTTCAAGTGTCGGCCGGTGAGGAATGTTTGCAAATTCACAATGATAATTAATCCAGGGGCAGGTGCAGCCTTTCGCGAGTCAACGTCAAATGCACCTGCGACTCTTGAAAACTGACGAGCACGAAAGCTACCGAGCAGCCGTTACTTTTCCCACCTTCCAGCAGCTTATATCAGACAACCTTTAAAAGTTCCAGTTCGATTCTGATTTAGTTTAGTCATTTTCTACGTTACGTACGAATACGAGCAAAAAGCAACAATCATGAGCCAACACTCGATTTTAGTTTTCGTGATTGCCGTCGTGGCAGCTGTAGCCACCGTCGGCGCCGTGGACGACCACGCAGCGCGGGTTGAGAAGATTCTGGCAGCCAACCCGAGATTCGACAATCTGGGGACGGTGGAGGGTAAAACGTTCTTCAGCGACCACACCAGCACGGTACGATCTCTTCTTCAGTTGTCAACGCTTCTGATAAGATGCTTAGTGCCTTAAGAAATTCCTTGCTTTGCTTTTTCAGTACACGTGGGACGGTTCCTTCCAATATTGCCTGAGCAGTGGGATGGAAATGGCGCTCGTGTCGACCCCCGCACAAATCGCGCACCTGGGCTCCAAGTTTTCAATCATCGGACGTGAGTGACCAGCCAATAAATTCCTCGAGTTCACACTCAAACCAGGTCTTATCTTTGTATTTCCAGCGACGTACTACTGGACTGCGGACATCGACCTGGCACAGAGGCGGGCGCTGGCGTTCCACTGCACCTCGGAGACGTCGTGCAACCTGATCAGCACAGACATCTCCTACAACTACTGGACCATGTGCGAACTCAGATCATAAGAAAATATAACAACATTCAATAAATGAAAGCGACGTGTCCAACTGGTGGATAATTAATTTCGACGTGACTTGAAAAAAGAGAGCTGGATTCACTCGTCATCACCTCAACCTTGTAAATTGCGAACTGATGCATCACGGGATGGTCAGCGTCACCTCTTCGAGTACTGACTGACACTAGTCGGTATGTTTCTTCGAATTGGCCAGGCCAATTCAGCGTTTAGTCGGCCTCTGCTCTTCATTAACTCTTCAACTGACGTGAGGAATGCTCACCAATGCTTACCAAAGCGAGTTTTTCAGTTTTTCCTTTTCTCTTTGAACTGGTTGAAAGAAATATGAGCAAAATGTGCGAGGTGAGGCTCGAGTCGGGAGTTATTTTCAGTTTTACGACTGCTCGGATGCTCAGGCTGAGTCAAATTCGGCCACCCAACAAGCCGGGCCGATTCGGACCTCGATTCTGTTTCTCTCTTTTTATTGTTTACAAATTGCCAGTTGAATCATCACAATCACGTTTCAAGCATCGAACGACGGAGATGGAATGTTAAAATAAAAGTCGAATCGGTAAAAACGGCACAAATATATTAAAATAGGAAGAAGACATTTGATAGGGGCAATCAGCAATCACTGATGGCACTGGAGCTGATTACGCGCTCGGGTTGTTTTTCATGAGCTCGATGTCTGACTCGACCATGTCTTTGACTAGTGCCAGGAAGGAGACTTGTCGCTCCCACCCCAAAAGCTGCTTCGCCTTGCTGCAGTCGCCAAGCAGAAAGTCCTACAAAACGAGAAGAAAGTTGGCCGATTACAAATTGCTCACATGTCAGGCGTCAGGCTCCTGTTTGGGGAGCGCACTCACCACTTCGGTGGGTCGGTAGTAGCGCGGGTTGACTCTGACGTGGACGACTCCCGTCTCTTTGCACTTGCCCACTTCGTCTACGCCCTCGCCTTCCCACACGATCGTCTTGCCGATCAACTTGAAGGCCTCCTCCACAAACTCCCGCACGCTGTGCGCCTCGCCGGTGGAGATGACAAAGTCCTGGGGCTCCTCTTGCTGGAGCATCAGCCACATCGCCTGAACGTAGTCCTTCGCATGGCCCCAGTCACGCTTCGCGTCAAGGTTACCCAGCTCGAAGCATGTCATCTGCCCGAGGGCGATCTTCGCCACCGAACGCGTGATTTTTCTTGTCACAAAGCTCTCTCCTCGGCGGGGGCTTTCGTGGTTGAAGAGGATCCCGTTGCAGGCGTAAATGTTGTAGGCCTCACGGTAGTTTGTCACGATCCAGTACGCAAACAACTTCGCACAGCCTGCAAGCAAGTACAAATCAGAATAATTACACCGTCTAACCAGGACATCGGCCACACTGACTTGCAACAGAAAAAAGAGTACCGTAGGGCGATCGGGGGTAGAACGGAGTCGTCTCCTTCTGCGGAATCTCTTGCACCTTCCCGTACAGCTCTGACGTGGAGGCCTGGTAGAAACGAATCTCCTTCTCCATTCCGCTCGTCCGAATCGCATCCAGAATCCGCAGAGTGCCCACGCCGTCGACCTCTGCAGTGTACTCACTCATCTCGAAAGAAACCTGCCAACAAATTGAACAAGTGTTGGTCAGTAAACCGTACAGATCCGTAATTAATTAACGTCTAGTGGCTGACCTTGACGTGGCTCTGAGCCGCCAGATTGTAGATTTCGCTGGGTCGGACTTGGACGATTATTTTGACGAGACAGCTGCTGTCTGTCATGTCGCCGTAGTGCAGCTTCATCTTGCCCTCCAGGTGCGTGGCCTTGTCGGCGTACAGGTGCTGGATCCGACCTGTGTTGAACGAACTCGACCGCCTGATGACCCCGTGTACCTCGTAACCCTTCTCCAGCAGCAGCTCCGCCAGATATGAACCGTCCTGCATAGAATAATCAGAAGATAATTATTGAGTTGGGGTTCTCCATGAACTATAGGCGTTACTTCTCATTGGTTCCTGTCTTACCTGCCCAGTGATGCCGGTGATCAGCGCAACTTTCCTGCGTGAATTCTCTCCGCTCATTTTGCTGATAATTTCTAAGTTGACTTGTCTTCCAGACTTGGATTCTGCAACTGGACAAAAATTGCGACTCGTTGCCAAAAGTCAGTTTTGTCAAACAGTCTGGAAGGAGCCTCGATTCTCTTCTCGGAATTCCAGAACCGAATTCCTGTGAAGTGAGCCCAAAGCCCAACGACTTCTCGACTTTTGGTGGGCTGCTGCTGCAGTTGGCGATAAATGCCACGTCGATGTTCTGGTAAACAACAGATGCACGATTATTATTTGTAACTGCCGTGAGTGAACAGGCGCCACCGGAATTTATCGTGAAATCGCTAACGCACATGAGAAGCTGACTTAATGAGTGTGGTATATTTAGCCGGCGAACGCTGAGCACGAAAAAGTAAAACACTTGTGTCATCAACGCAAGCAAGTGCACATCAGCGAAACAAGTTTACCCATAACTGAATGAATCAGAGCCGAGTTGAGCCACCGTAAATGCGTAAGTAGGTTCATGCAATCTCTGTCGCTCGTATCTCTGAGCTCATTCGCCTGTGTCTATGTCTGCATTACGCATCCGCTGATCTATGCATTGTGAACCAGCCGAGTGTGTCTTATCTCTCTGGAAAACACAGCCAACAGTTGTTGACCGAATTCTACCCTGCCTGCCTAAATTCTTTACCAATTCTACCAAATGCGACTTGCACGTTGGATCTCTCATTAATGCTAATCATTAGACATGTCAGTTAATAATGGCGAACTGACGTCTACAGCTTAGAAATCGCCAGCTGATTAAATGCCCTGCGGTGTACTGAATTATTGGCTCCATGCTTTATTTCCCAGTACCATGCAATCAAAAAACCAAACGCCTGACTGATCCTTAAACTAGTTGCAAGCTTTTTAATCAGAGAAACTGATACGCTACTTACCCAAATTCTATTATACCATGGTCGGCTAATTGCAGGTGGTGCCGGTATCACTTTTAACTTGTCTTTGACTCCGTTTGCAAGCTTTGATTCATCGCGAAATACAGAAATGCTTGAATCGAACTCAAACCCGCGTCTTCGCCTTGCCTGCGTGCTGTGCGAGACGTATTCGAGTCATGATGCGGTACGACCGTCACTGTGCATTATTAACTAAGCATTAAATTAACTGTGGAAAAGTGGAATAATTGTTAACTGAGCATTATTGGCTGATCTTTAGCACGTACGAACTTGTCTGAAAGTGTCGTCTGGTTTGAAAGACGAAAAGATCAAATACTCACCACAAGTTTCGTCTTATCTCTGTCATATCTGTGAATTAATTGTAAAGTGCGTATGCTGATCGTCGTCCGGCGCCTCCAAGATGAGTATTCGCGACCACGACCTTGTCAAGTTTGTGGGCGAGGTAAGTTTCGCCTGAAGAAAGTAACTGGGTGCCCCGGAGGCAGCTTAATGTTTCTTCTCCTCTGTAGTACCTGATTGCCCACTCCAGCCTGAATTATGTGGACCTGCAAGACATGGTGGACACCATTCAGGCCTCCAGCTACAGATACTCACGTATGAAGAAGCAAGTATTCGCCAATCTCGTCAGAAGAGGTAAACTAATCGACTGAAGCAAATAATGAAAAAGCCTGTAGGACTATCTTGGTCAATTAATTTGTTTTTCTTGGGCAGCGTATCAGGTTTACTGTGAGCAGAACAATTTATCTCACAACCCAGTCGACACTTCAGCTGCTTCTCAGGACTCGGACAGCGATATCGAAATCCAGGTAATAATCAATTCACCAGCATGTGTCATATCAGTTTGAGAACTTGCAACTCATTTCGTGATTGAATGTTCGTTGTAGGATCCGCCGACCTCGTCCGTTATTAAAAATCAGATAAACAATTTGTACATGCCTTCTGCGACTTCTGAACCCCAAAATCAATCACCCGTTTCAAAGCCTGTCAGGTTGCCCTTCAGGCCCGCGTTCGAAGTTCCACCTTCTCGCGCAGCGCGGCAGGCGCAGGCTGGGCAGGGAGCAGCCGTCCCCTCTCCCGTCTGTTCAGACATGTCGAGTCAGTCGGACGAAGACGATCTGGAAATTATTGAGGAGGTCCAGCCGACCGGACGACGAAATGGAGCGAGCACAGAAGGCGGCCCTCCCCCGCAAACTCGGCCAACGCCTGTTGTGAGGACGCTGCAGCCAATAATTAAAAGTATCAATGACACAAAGGGAGCACCGCCTCCAAAGGCCCACGCAACAGACCGGAACAGCGTTGAACTAAATGAACCCCCAGCGTCTGGAAATCCAAAGACGCCGTCGACACCGACTGTTAACATTTCCTTGAGCGATGCAGTCCAAGCGAGTTTGGTGAAGCGTGGAACCAAGAGGAGGCTCGAGGACGCCTTAGAAGAAATCGACGCGTCATTGAATCAGTTGCCGCGCAGAAACAGGCCGAAGATAAGCAACCCGGAAGCGGGAGGCAGTGCAAATGCAGGCCTGGCAGCAGGAACTGCAAGCAAGAAGCCCAAGAAGCAGGTGGCGGTGGTGCAAGATTCCGGCCTCACATTTTCAGACTTTGGCGGAAATGGCAAAATCATTGAAGTAATTCGCTCAATGTGTGCTCTTGCGGTCGGATTTTTAACCTAGCAATGTTTTTCTTTAGGACATTTGTAAGCTGCTGATGCATTTGAAGCACCCGGAAATCTATCGGGAGTTGGGTGTCGTGCCACCAAGAGGATTCCTTCTCCACGGAGCGCCAGGTCAGCGTCAAGTTAGATCAGACATGCTGAAATACCAACTACCACAAACCTGAACTATTTTTCTAATTAGCTAATTGTTGTGCAGGTTGCGGAAAAACTTTACTGGCCAATGCAATTGCAGGGGTGAGCGACTCATCGCTTCTGTTGGATAGATTTACTTAGGAACTTATCTGCATTATTATATTTGCTTAGGAATTGAAGATGCCGATGCTGAAAGTGGCCGCTACGGAGCTGATATCTGGTATTTCGGGTGAATCTGAAAACAACATTCGGGATCTGTTTGAGCAGGCCATTGGTCTGGCTCCGTGCATTGTCTTCATTGACGAAATCGACTCGATCACTCCGAAGCGAGAGACGGCGCAGAGAGAAATGGAACGCCGAATCGTCTCACAACTGCTCGCTTGCATCGACGGTACAACACTCGCAACTGAAAGCTTAACTTATTGAACTTAACGTTCAAAACAACTATTTTAATTTAATTAGAGTTGGGGAGCAAGGAGGGAGGAGCTCAAGTGCTGCTGATTGGCGCAACAAACAGAATCGAGACGATCGACGTGGCGCTGCGACGCGCTGGGCGTTTCGACAGGGAAATTTGCCTCGGAATTCCAGACGTCAAAGCACGCGAGCAGATTCTCCGTGTTCTCTTCAGAAACCTGCGCCTGAGTCCGGAATTCGACTACGCCTCGCTGGCCAAACTGACGCCTGGATACGTTGGGGCGGACCTGCAGGCCCTGATGCGGGAGGCCGCAGTGCAGGCAGTAGATAAGATTCTCACTGGCCAGGCCATGGCCATGGAGGCGAGTATTCCAGCTCTCTCCGGCGTCACCAACGAAGCCGAGGGCAAGGAAGTGAACATAAGCAGTCAAGTGACTCAGCCAATGCCGACTGAACAGACAGGCGGCACCAAGAAAGTGGAAGATGAAAACACGAAGCAGCCCGAAGAAGTCGCCCACGACGCCGTCCCAGACGAAGACAAGCAGTCGTCGGCTAATACCAACCAACCAATGGAAGTTGAGCCTGCGAAAGTCTCTGCTTCGGAGCCGAAGGAGGAGACTCCAGCCACAGACACTTCCCTTCCTGCGCCAAGCTTCATAGCGTCGAAGCCATCCGAGAAGGACTTTCTTCGGTGGATCCACGACTCCTCTCCGCTCTCTGAAACTCATCTAGCTGGCTTGTGCCTCCACATGGTGGACTTTGAAAGAGCGCTCAAGTTCGTACAGCCGTCATCCAAGCGCGAGGGGTTCGCCACGGTACCCGACACGACCTGGGACGATATCGGCGCCTTGGTCGACATTCGGGAGGAGCTGCAAGTCTCCATCCTGGTAAACCAAAGCAAAGCAAAGCATTGACGGAGCTGAAGAGCCTTGGCCTTGACTAAATTTTGATTTTATTCGCAGGGGCCCGTCAAACACGCATCGGCCTTCCAAAGTCTGGGGCTCAACTCGCCAGCGGGCGTTCTGCTCTGTGGACCACCAGGCTGCGGCAAGACGCTCCTTGCGAAGGCGGTGGCCAACGAGGCGGGCATCAACTTCATCTCCGTCAAGGGGCCAGAGCTCCTGAACATGGTAAGCAGGTTGATATCACTTCGCGCCTTTGCTTAGACTGACTACTTTGATTTGTTGTTGATTGCAGTATGTTGGCGAGAGCGAGCGAGCCGTACGGCAGTGCTTCCTTCGCGCCAAGAATTCGTCTCCCTGCGTCATCTTCTTCGACGAGTTGGACGCGCTCTGCCCCCGTCGCTCCGACGGTGCCGAGGTGAGCACGAAAGCGTAGTCAGTTGTCTCAACCGAGTATGAGTAAGCAAGAGTGGTTAATTCTGTTCGATTATAGAGCGGGTCAACGAGCCGAGTGGTCAATCAGCTCCTCACAGAAATGGACGGCATGGAGAGCCGAGCGGGGGTTTTCGTCATGGCGGCCACTAACCGACCAGACATCATCGACCCCGCCATTCTCCGACCTGGGCGCCTGGATAAAGTAATTTTTGTGAATCTCCCAACCCCGACTGATCGATTCGATATTCTCCGAGCAATCACAAAGGTAACTCCGCTCTCTTTGTGATACCGTAAGCTCATCTGAATTACGTGACACTTCAAATTACGGGTTTTATATTTTCAGAACGGCACACGGCCACGATTTGCGATCGACATTGATTTGGAGTCGATCGCGTTGTCGGAGAAGCTAGAGGGCTTCACGGGCGCTGACTTGGCGGCGATCGTGCGCGAGGCATCCATCGCGGCCTTTCGGGAGCTGGTGCTCGAGGCGGGGAAGTCGGGCGGGGCGGTGTGCTCCGACGACGACCTCAAAGTGTTCAGCCGACACTTCGACACTGCCATTCTCAGAACGAAGCCTTCGGTCACGAAAAAGGTCAGCGCCTAATCCCATCGTATCTGAATCATGCCCACGTGAGAATTGCTTCATTTTGCTTTTTCTTTTCATTTTTTCAGGACCGTGAGAAGTACGAGCAGATGAAGGAGCGCTACTCCAGCCTCCTGACTTAGGCGTGATGCAGGCGCAAAAACTACGAGAGCGTCGCTTTAATTAATTAATTCTGAAGGACTGATTTGTTATTAATTTATTCACGTGACAAGGCGAAGCTGCTTAAGATAAGTTATTAATCACCCTTCGATGCTAATTCGTGTCCTCTTCGTAATTGACTGTTTTTATTATGACCATTTGCCAGAAGACCAGAATAAAATTGATTGACTAATTTCCATAGTAGAATTCCTTTGCGCATTATCGAAGTCGCAGCAGCTGCGTGAAGGAGTCGATGACCTGCCAATTAAGAGTGGGTGGCCAGGTCATGCCAGTGACGCTCACGCCCTCGGTGCTTCAGTTTCGTTTGTGGACTCGGCAGAGTCAGGTTAAATTAACCCTTGAACCTTCATCATGAAGTTTGTTTTGCTCCTTTCGTTGGCTGTCACCTTGCAATGCTCGTCTGTGCTTTCCCTGCGGAGATACTACGGGTCAGCGTCTCCAGACATTGTCCATTTCAGTTCCAGAAGGATTTGATTTAATTCAACACGTGTCTCGTTTGACTTGGTTTCAGGTACAAGTTGTTGAGTGTGAAAAAGGCGGTGGACAAGACGCAGCTGGACGCGCTGCTCAACCTGCAGAAGACGCTGCCCGACCTTGACTTCTGGTCTGACCCGAGCCTCACCCGCAGCACGGACATCCTCGTGCCACCGAACGAGGTGTCCGGGGTGGAACAGTACCTCGTGTCGAACGGATTTCAGTACGACGTCCACATCTCCGACGTTCAAGGGTGAGAAAAGCCAGGGTGCAATCCACTCCTGACAAGGCACAAAGGCACACTGCTCTAATTGCTCGAATGCTCCTCCATTTGTCAGTCTCGTTGAGAGGGACCGCCACCGAACAGCGCGCCAGAGTGTGATGAACTGGAAGGCCTACCACCGCCTGGATACTGTAACGAAAACGAACAAAGGCAAAGAGTATTTGACCAATTGCTTATGTCTTTCTTTCAGATTTACGCTTGGCTTGACCAGCTGACGATCAAGGCGCCGCAGGTGGTGCATATCAGCTCCCTGGGCAGGTCGTCGGAGAACCGAGACATCAAACTGGTTAAAGTCTCAACGGGTGGGTACAAAAGGAAGCCGAGGATCTACATCGACGGAGGAATCCACGCGCGCGAATGGATCGCTCCAGCGACAGTCACGTACATCATGAACAGAATCCTCTCCGTACGGGGAGGCAGAGACCTCGACCTACTCACAGACATCGACTGGGTAACGACTCTTTATCCCTTCTTTCACCAACTATAGAACTACACACCTTAATGACAGACCTGACTTGGTTTGTGTTTAGTATTTCGTGCCTGTGGTGAACCCAGACGGCTATGAGTACACTCACACGGAGGACCGTTTGTGGAGAAAGTCTCGCTCCCGCCACAACGGCGACCGCTGCATCGGCGTGGATTTGAACCGCAACTTTGACTTCCACTGGGGAGGTATGTGCTTGTATGTGTTTTCCACAGCGCCTTTCAATTTAAATTCTGACCAATGACTGATGGGGGATGCTTATTTCAGAGGTTGGTGTGAAGCTGGACCCGTGCTCCAACACGTACCCCGGCCCCTACGCCTTCAGCGAGCCCGAGGCCAACGCGACAGCCAACTTCCTCTTCCAGCACCGCCAGCGGATCCAGGCGTACCTGACCTTCCACAGCTACTCACAGCTCTGGCTCACGCCATACGGATACTCAGACGACCTCCCAGTAAGCAAATAAGCCACCTTCGCATCTAACCTTTTCATTTGCCAAGGAGGCGTCAAATGAAATATGAAATGCGTGAGGGTTTAATTTACAGGATGACTACGAAGACCTGAAAGAGTTGGGCGAGTTGGCTGTGCGAGCGCTGGAGAACGTTCACGGGACGGAGTTTGAAGTCGGGGCACCCAGCCAAATCCTCTGTGAGCTACATCGCTTGCTTGCAATGACAGCTGGCAGCATTGAAGACTTAATCACGCGCTCGTTTCTTTCTGCAGACAAGAATTCTGGGTCGAGCAGAGACTGGGCGAAGGGCGTGGCCGAGATCAAGTACCCGTACACCATCGAACTGCCCGACAAGGGCGACGTGGGTTTCCTCCTCCCGCCGAACGAGATTGAGCCCACGGCGGAGGAGACGTGGGAGGCCGTGAAAGTGGTCGCCAGACACCTCCTCAAGCAGTACCCTTACGAAAAGTAGGAAAGCCCCCGCACTTTCATGTCGAGCAGAATTAAATATAGGGCTGAGGCGAACAACCCCATTCCTCGATTTAATTGATAAATCAACAAACAAATAAATTATTTATCGCAATTAATTACGGTGTGATCACTAATAATTGGGACCATCGCCTGTTTGACACTACACTTGGACCTAGGACTTGAGAGATAGATGCACGTGCAATTGTGCACTTGTTAAAATTAGCACGAAACTCAAAAGATGTACAGGGCACAGGGAAGAGATCGCTTCACTGATGATGGACATTACTGGAGATTAGAGCTTTCCGTACCCTTCTGACTTGACTGACTTTTCTCTGGCAGGCCGTTCCTCTGGGACATGTTTAATTCACAATCTTTTCCCGGTCGAACCGGGAAACTTGTGCCCTGGCCACCAGCAAAATAAATTCACAAACCACGAGAATTAGGAATTGTCTGTCGCCGGTAGAAGTTACTGTCTTCGCTGGCTGACACGCGACGGCCGGACCCCTCCGGACATATCCAGAAACAAGGCACAGAAGTAGCCGTAAAGTGAGCAGCTGGACGTCGGACTTTCCTCTCGGAGCCTTTCGGCGAATCTCTTCAATGTGCTCCTCTCCACCGGATCCGCACCTTCCGCGTTGACGGCTTTCCAAAGTGCAAGGAGATGGATAGCGCCCCGACCTAACACCAGATACTGAAGGTCTCCGCAATGTTCCGGCTCCAGGGGAACCTAGTGCTACACTAGAGAATGCGAGACACACAACTCGGAGGCCTGCACATATATGGAATTAATATCCATGCTTTTGGATCATTGTCATGAATAATTGGCATGAATCTTTGCTACTTGTCCGTTGTGCAATTTTCTCGCATGACAATGCTATGAGGTGAAAATGGGAAAACAATGTGGTGTGAACATAATCTGGAGGTTTTACTTTCTGTGCACAAAGGCTTTATTAGGTATCAATCCTTACAGAGTAAAAGACGGAAACAGACTGCCCCAAAATTACAAATACAAGTTATTAATATTCCGACCCGCAAGCACATCAAGGAGTACGAGGAAAGGCAAAAATTTCGGGACTGATAGCGAAAATATCGGTACTGAAATCTGGGTTGTAAAATATAAGTCAGAAAGGTTACACCATGTGATAATTAATCTCATTCTCAGAATTAGTAAATTTTTTCAATTTCTTTAAAATCATATTATCCATTGTGTACTCAGGCATTTCGGTAGCAGAAAGATTATGTCTGTACACACATGCTCTTATGATTACGATTACTTCTGTATGCACAGGCTCGTAAGATTATCTCTGTACACACAGGATCTTATGACTTTTTGGATTTGATGGTGGGTATCAGGTGGCAGCATCTCCTGTATTTAATCTCCCACACCCTCGAAAAAGAGAAACTCGTGCCCTTTGTTGGCACGTAATCCATTCATCGACCTTTGTGAGATCAGCGTACAGAACAACTACCTCGTTAGGTTATTCCACCAGGCATTAAGGTGTGGCCTACTTGAGTCCGGGTTGTACGAGCGATGGGAGCAGCTAGGAAAGTCGGCTCTGGAAATTGACTCTCATTATGATGCGAGGAGGAAGTATTATCCCGAGGAGGAGAACTACGAGTGGGTCGCAGCTCCGGTGCTCTTCGGACTCCCTCCGCCTTCACCGCGACCAGAGAAGCTTTCAACGGACATGCTCCGAGTCCCGTTTACAGTTTACAGAGTCATGATATCAATCGCAGTGGCGGCAATTGTAGAAATATTTTCCTTGCGTGGGTGCATTCGAAGAGTCGTAAACTTCGCACTCGTTGTGGGCGGCTGCCACAAATACTTGAAAAGTTTTATCCGCAAGAAGCGAAACTTACACCGCTGGCGCGTGGAATTGGTTAACAAGGCGCGAGAGCTTTTCATGCATTTGAAATTAAGAAGGGCAAGGGCACAACACAATTCTTAATTCGTTTGCTGTAGGACGAAAACGCTCCGAAATTATTGCAATGCCAATTGGAATTGGAAGGATAATACTATGTGTTTACGTGTGTTTGTGTCGAAAGTAGAGTAACATTTTGTATTTGTATAAGTTTTAAGTAAGCGAAATGAGCTATTGGCTTTTTGCTTTTGCATTTCAATTCGTGATTCATCTTGCCTCAACAATTGGCAGTTAGTCTTTCGTTCTCTGTAAAAATTATTCTTCACTCAGAAAAAGAGGAGTCAAGTGAAGTAAAAAGTTTTGTCTCTTTAATTTTAATTATAAAACTGTTGATTCTTGAAGCGAAAATAAAGTGGAATTAAATCATTTTCGAGTTCCTTAGTCAAAGTTATTCGTCGGTGGATACTCAGGCAGCATTCATCGAAAAAACGAACCTCCAGTCATTTCCTACAAAGTGAAGAGCGCCGAGACGGGTAGTTTTGGAGGAGACTTCAACAGTTTGATTGTAAAAATAAATAATCAGCTTTGTTTTGACAAGAAGACCTCAATTCATGAGACACGTTAATCCACCAGGACTATTTTCAAGGGGAGAGCGATGTTGAGCCACATCACAAATTGCACGAACAGGGCAGCCATTTGCAATTGTGTCGGCAAAGGCAAAAGTAATAGTGCCCTTTCGAAAGCACTTGGTGTCCTTCGTGACTTCAAAAATTAACAATTTATTTTTGAAACCTAAAAAAATCTGATTCTTGATTCGTTAGCCTGCTTTGCTGCAGTTTTAAGAATGAAGCCCTTGAAAACTGTGGACTTGGGTCAGTGTCTCGTCATCCTCTGTATTTTCATTCCCCACTTTCCTAGCCTTTTGGGTCAGCCTGACAAAGAAAGGGCGACTCTGTCCCCACAGTTTAGCCAAGTATTCGAGGAATCTCTAAGCAAAAGTGTCATCTGAAGTTGTTTGGATTCTTCGTTCCGATCTCGCCGCAGTACAACGCAGAAGTTGAAGTTTTTGAATCTGCCACCATGGTAATATCTTACCTGGGCCTCCCATTCATCCATACAAAAGCATCATGTCTGTTATTAATCGTATTCGCTAACGCTCGGGGGGAGGGGGAGCAGGGCTCTGTACCTACGCCGACGCGACAACGAGGAACAAGTGGTGCGCGCGGGGGGAGCAGAGCTTTCTACCGATGACGAAGACCAAATCCCGCCCTGCGGCTGGTGGTTCATCTTTTTCGTGACGGCCTTGCGACGACTGCGAGAACAGCAAACAGAAGACGATAGAATCGCTCTAGTTGGTCGATCATTTTCTTGGCGACGCACGCACGATTGGTGCGAGAATGCCACGCCGACGACGACACTTACAAGGAGATTACACGGCTCGTCCCATATCAAATTCGGTCCAAAATTTTTGTGGCGATTACCCATTCCCCCAAACCTCCAAAAGTGGTGTCAGCCCTAGCAACGCCCGAAAGGACCAGAGTTATGGCAAAACAAATTTTCTTGAATGCCAGAGTACGGATTTCCTTATGGGAATTAGCACGCGAAAAACTGACAAAACAAAGGGTCCCCCCTTCTCTTTTGTTTACACTCTTTTCTGTTTGGACGCCAAGTAAAGCAGGAAAGGATTCTAGTTCTCTGTAGAGCAATGTGGCATTGCAGGCGCTCTGTACAACTAGAGTAATGCGCGTGCGCACTGTTGTTCTTGTGGATGTCCGGAAGGGCGTGAGAAGTCCATCTCTCTTGAGAATGGAGTTATCTTCTCAAATCAATTCCGAATAATGAAGTCGCTCGGCCTTCGTACGGTCGATGATGTTGAGAATTTCATTTCCACGGTGGATATTGGTAACCTCGACATCCCAGCTCCGCAAAAACGAGTCTTGTGCGCCGAAAGTGGGCATTTCAAGGCCAGGATAGAAGAATACAAAAATTGGTTGGATCTCCTGGAGAGCTGCCAGATTAACGTGCTGAATCCCATTTCGAGGGAGAGACAGCCACTCACACGTGAGAACGGGTACAGCAATGCTTATTTCTCTCTCTTTCCCAGTTCTGGCTTTGTGGGAGAGTCATTGCTCAAACTCAAGAGCAAGAAATGGGAAAGATTGAAGGGCGTGCGGCTCACCAACACAGAACTTGATATTATTTGGCGCCTGTGGCATGATGCGCTCTTGACA